>BSSO01000745.1:0-29175 GCA_030267885.1 Mesembryanthemum crystallinum
TTTTGAAAGCTAATTTGGGGACAAAAAATATGGTGTTTTTGAAAGCTAATTACGGGACGGAAGAAGTACATGATAGCATTGGCGAAATCTGATAGACCTAGTTTTGGTATGAAATTGGTCTCAAAATATATATAAAGCTAGACCGATGAACATTTTTCTAAGGAAAAATTCCACTTTGGTGCCCCGAGGTTTGGCATAATCATTTTTTGATTACATACTTTTAATATTCACACTTTAATGCGCAAATTATTGTGTGCAACCGTCTAACCGTTAGACGACGCAATATAATGGTGACTTTTCGCAATATATGAGCTATTCTTTGCCACTTAAGGGCTACTTTTTATATATTATAGTAATTCTATAAAATTACCTAAGTTGTCAAAATGTAACCCATAAGTGAATAAAAGTAGCCACTAAATTGTGAAAAGTTATTCCTTGATTGGGTCAAGTTTTATAAAGTAGCCCCAAGTCACTAAAAATAACCCCTAAATTACGAAAAGCAACCCTTAAATTAGGTTGTCTAACAGTTAGACGGTTGTATAAGAGAGTTACTCCTCTTTAATGTCCTGTGACTTGCAAAATAGTTTCACTTTATTAATTCTATTAGTTCCGTTAAGTTTTCCGTTAAATAGCTCCCTGCTCATTGGGCCCGATAACTCTATATAGGAGTATATTAAGATTGTTAACGCAACTCAAGATTTTGTTTGATTTTCAGTTTCTAATGTGGTAGAAAATACGATGGCGCATTATCCGGCGAGGTTAGAGCCTCCTGATGGCGTGGGGCTGGGGCAAGTGATTTATCTTAATCAATGCATGCGTAGCGTGCACTGAAAGACTAGTTTGTGCATGCAATCAAAAATGGAAGGTAACACAGCAGGGCATAAACATAAGGGCACCAAAAGCTACACAAATTGCGTATTACAAGCTAAACTGGTAATTATCTGAAAATGGAACAAGAAAAATGAGAAGATACATAACCTTGAGATTGTAGGGTACAAGTGTATGCAATATAAAACAGCAGCAAGAACACATAAACTGCTTTGCTACTTCAGCAGCAATGTTATCCCTAACCCTAATCAATGTCTTCATGTAATAAACCTCAGGTTTATAAACAGCAGAAGATTTTCCCTAATTTCGACGAGATTGACTAACATAAACAATGGCGGGCGATAAAAGTCCATCACATTGCCAAATAATATCACTAATTTCACTATAGATTACGAGTATAGGATCACATACAACGGGAACACAACCCTATACCTGGGCAGCCATAATTTCATTCCATGTATCGGGAATTCCCGGGAGGCACCAATGCAGGCAATCTTGTATTCCCGAAGATGCTTTGATACTGTAACGCGATATATGTCCCTCGTCTCTCAGCTGAGAGAGAGCCGTTATATCCAACAATTTTACCTTTGTGCCCCTAACAGCGCTCGCAATAACCGGATCACTTGACTCTTCTTGGTTCACCTCACTTCCTCGAGCCAAAGGAGTAGTGTTTTCACAGCTTCCACCAGTGTTCCACTCCCCATTGAAGAAATGCCTGGGCGAGATTGTTCTGAAGAACGCCTTGAGCCGGGGATGAGATGGGAGTTGTGAGTCAAGCCATTTGGAAACACTGAAGATTGTGTGGTTCTTAGCATTCCCAATCATTGCAAGCTTCCTATCCTGGACCGGTTTCCCATCAACGTGCATTACCCATCGGTTCACTCTAACTTTCCCTCGATTCCAGTGATGACCGGTGTTGAGGATCAATACATCGAAGCGCGGGAGGAACCGCTTGAGGAAAGATGGGGGGCGATCCAAGTGCATGGCGACTTCACTGGCCGGATCGCTGTTGTTGAGAGGCTCAAGATCACACAGGCATGAAGACCAGTAGTAGAGGATTGTGGTGTTGGTCTCCGGGAACCGAAAGGCCCACCCGTCTGGACGAGCTGCACCAAGGTGAGGGATTAGTCCATATTCACTTCCCACGTCTTGAACATCTGGTCTCTCTTCACCACCAGTGACCATACACATAAGAGACTGGAATTGCTGCCTGCCTAAGGAATCTCCAACAAAAGCAATGGTTTTGTCCTGCATTCTACACACACAAAGTATTGTTTAGAATAAACCAGAAAAGCAAGAAGTTAAAATTTTATATATTGTTCTTTCATAAACTCCTAAACATCCATGAATTACTGGCGCATGCATAAAAGAGGACTGTAAAAGAGGGGACAGAAAACAAATCAAGTATTTTAGCATAAACACAAACACAAATGAAGAATATCAACCAAATTGATTTACACTTAACAGAGACCATGAGGAAAATTATTTAAGAGTTTTTGGACAGAATTCTCACACATGCCCAAGTACTGCGTAGCATCTAGTCTCAAGGAGGCATAGAAGCAAGACAACATAAAATTTGAGACAAAGGTGGTTAGTTGAGTATTGCCAAATTACGGGGATTTCTGAGGTCAGATTCAATGTTACATGCGCGTCATCATTTCCAGGCATGCTTTAGGAAGGAAGAGTAAAACAAAATGGGCATACGAACTTCTGGAAACCTTTTAGAGCAATCTAAATAAGGATAGTACACAAGTAGAGCGAGGGAATTGAACTCCGTTACGTAAACAATCTTCTCACCTTTTTAAAAACGCAGACCTTTCAAACTCTGGCATGTCACAATCTACGGGCTGCCATCTATATGCTTCATAACCAAAATCTGGGCGTTGAGTTAGTCTACAAGCCCACATCTCTGATAGCCACTGCTTACATTTAAAGCCAGAGTACAATGGCCTCTTACGGTCCACTACCCATCTACCCTTCGCATAATTACACACTGTCAAGGTAAAAACACAATAATGTTCAGCACCATATCAAAGAAGATACTTTGAAGGAAAAGTCAATCCCAATGCTCATCATGGCGTGTCAAAAGTGCATTGAGTTTTCAGGTCGCGTATTACAGATACGTCTCACAAAAGCAATTGATTCCACTATGCCAGAGATTAAATGAACAGCCCAAGAATGACATACATTTGCTTCAAATTTAAATGCCTCAAATATGGAATAAACTGCCATGAACATAACCTTTATTTATCTCTAGTTACACATGAAAACAACCAAGTTACTAGAAAAAGAAGCATTTACTTGAGGAGTACAGATAATATATAGAGAGAAATAGTCCATATGCAGACGAAGAGGCAGCTGGAATGAATTTGGCTAGGAAAATCATCAATCATGAATGATGGAACTTAATTTTTTTTTTACGTAAGATAGAGATATTAGAGTGAAGCAAAGCTAATTTCACTCTCAGAATAATACCCAGATTAATCCAGGAACAAATGTGAAAGAGATTGAAGCACAAGCTGTACAACAGTGAACAATTACAACAACAGTCCACTGTGATTCCATGATGCAAGAAAGAGACCTCAAATAATAAAAGATGTCAACACAAAGCAGAGGAAAAACCAGCTGATATTTAAGATGCACAATCTGTAACATTCCAGAATTGCAAAGAAATTACTTAGCACATACAGGCCTAACCATGGTACGATGAAGCAAGACCACTGAAGATGAAAGGAACTCAAGGCTATTACACGACAAACTAGCTAGACAATAACAATCCAGTGTGACCCAGCAGTAATATTCAATCTCTGAATGACATCAAAAGTAAAAGGTAAAACAAAATTTTGAAGTAAACCCTCTAACACATCATATATTCTGCATAGAACTTACACAAAATATATATAGTAACTACCTTTCTTCTCAGAAGAAAATGCTGCTTCTCTGTCATGTTCCTCTGCTACAGAAGACTGTTCAGCCACAGATTCTTTATTTTCAACATTCAATATATGCGGTTTTATTATCTCTTCTGTTTCTTCATGTACATGTGGCCTATGTGGGGGTTCTTGGACAGTATTATCTTCTGGTTTGACTAGATCTTCTGAGATGTCTGAAGCAACTTGTAAAACATCTGATACAAAGCACAAGCATACATGATAAGAGATTAAGAACAACAAAAAAAACCATAAAAGCATGTTGTGGAACAACAAAGCAGTGAAGGTGCCAGAATTGATGCATCCTTGTATAACAATTCAACCAATTGTTTTCAAAGAATTGACTATCTAATTTAAGGCAGTATCCATAGAAAACCACTCCATATATCAGTAATACTCTTTATCTTAAGTCAATCCTATCAAAGTCTTCAATCTGGTATGGAAATGCTGCCCATGTCAATGGAGTATCAGAAGATAAAATTCAACATGTTCTCTTAAGTTTCTCCAAGCTAGAGGTAAAGAAAATCGTTTCCCAAGTAACAGAAACCTCTATTGTCGTTCTTCTCTTTGATACTTCTAGCAAGACCACTTGGTGCTTATTTAAGGCAAGTCTCAGAAAACAAAAGATTCAACTTCGTATCTAAATTTTCTTTAAGCTAGAGAGAAAAGAAATGGTTTCACAAATCACAAGAACCTTTAATGTCATTCTTCTCTGTTATAGTCCTAGCAAGTGCAAGACCAACAGGAGATTAAAAAATGGCTTCACAAGTCACAGAAACCTCTAATGTCATTCTTCACTGTGATAATACTCGCAAGATCACTCAGCGCATATCCAACGAAAAGGATGCCAAAGATCAAAATATAGATCATGCACAGGGCACAAACCTGAAGTAGGCAGACCAAATGGATCTTGAGATGATAATAAAGTTGTGACAAGGGGCTTCTTCTCATAAGACCAAAGAAATATGGTCATACATACAACAGTCAAGAGGGTAAAAGAGAATTGTTTTCCCCTGGATCTGTGGAAACTTCCTCCCTTCATATTTGCGACTGCACTGAGAAGAGACAGCTAGTCTCACCTCATCTTTCTGAAGAACAATTAATAATTCTGCACGCCCACCTTTTCACAATTCAGCTGGAGCAACAAGAAAAACAGAGAATGATGGAAACAGCATACAGAACAGCCACAGGATAAGTAAATTACTAAAATAGAATATGAGACAATGCAGAGAAACATGAGACTTAACTGGAGATAGGGATTCAAATTGATAGTAGTACATATATGATTAGATTTTATGATGAAATCCTCTAAAGGGACATGTACAATGAGGCAACAACATGACATATAGGACATATAACAGGAAGAGAAATATTCATAATAATGCAGTAAATTCCTGTTGACTCCAATATCAAGCACTTATTTTTTATTAGCTACGTTACTTATGTGTTTCATTTCACCCCAAAATATCCATGTTGGTCTATTTAAATAAGGGTACTTAGGCAAAGTACGATTCTTGACACTCTATGCCAAAAACCCATGAAAAGCACTCCTCAATGTGGATTCTTCCATTGGTTGACTCTAGGTTCATCAGGATATAAGCAGCCTTGCCTCCAACCAGTCAAGATTACATTTATCTAACATGGATATTAAAATCCCAAGTAATGTAGTAGCAAATAGCTCACTTCTGATATCAATAAGTTTGTATTTAAGTACACTGTTCCTGCATCACTCAATAAAGGCCTGCACTTGCTATATNAAAAGAAAAATCCTTACCGTTCCTGTAGTCCCTTCGTGAATATTATGTTATCTGAGTTCCTCAGCTACTATTAGAAGAGAAAACAAAGTGTTGTCCCACTTGATAAAGAAACTTGCTAGTTAGTTGGTACTAACAAACATAATTTGGTCATTTCTACAATAAGTTTACTTATACAAATCATCATAATATTTTTAATAGGAAGTTGTTAGGATGACATTAGGACTACATACTGTCATCATCAACATAACCATTTCCGTAACAAATCTTTTGTATCAAAATCCTTGTCTAATTCTAGACTTCTACGACATCAAACTCCGGTTTAACATGGGATCGGACTGGGACAAGTAACAGATAAACCTAAAACATTCAGCTAAGCAAAGATTACTTCATAAATCCATGGCTGACCAAAAAACAAAAAAATATAAGCAGTTCCCAGAAGCCAAAACCTATCATTTTATCCAACACTTAAACCTAACTACTCCATTCATCACACCCAAAAAAGTTAGATGGAGACAGATTACAGAAAAGCACAAAGTATCAAAGATTTCAGTATTTGTGAAAGGATCCAACCCATATATGAGTAATAAATCAAACCCTTACTTCCCAATTTGTTGAATTACCCCCAAATTGTCATAAAATCAACATCGCATTCCTATATCATTATCCATCACAAACAGCAAACCAACAAAAAATACTCCACAACAATACCCATCAATCGATAATCCTCAAAAACAGAAATTGGCGAAACAAAGTGCACAAAAATCGAAATGGGTAACTTTAACAATGCAATGTAAGCTTAAAACTTCCATAATCAACAAAATTTCATGATGACGAATCAAAATACCTGCAAAATCGTTGTTTTTCTTGCTTTTCCCGTTGGCCAAGTTCAGCACAAAGATCTTCAACAAAATTGAAATTAAAAGAATTGCCCTCTTTTGGGTTTAACGTATAGATTCCTTAGCTAGCAGGAGAGAGAAAGAGAAGGGAAAATGAGAGATTTGAGGGCTACAAATATGGCGTTTTGCAAGCACCGGCAAGAGCCCTTGCTTTTTGGGTGATTTTTTTTTATTTTCGCAGCAAAATAGAAAAAGATATATAGTGCAAAGATTTTGAAATAAAAAAATGCACCCAATATAAAAACAAAAAATAGGAAACAAATAACAGAGAGATCTAAGTCCATGTCTGATTTGCCACTTAGGTGGTGACACGTATATTAATTGAAAAAATTAAGAAATTAGATAATGGGTTAGTAATTTTCGTTGGTGAGATTAGAATGTTGATTAGGTTAATAAAATGCTTTGAGAAATCAGATTTTTTTGACCGAATATCTATTTTTTAATATCATCGAGGTTACTAATTATTGACGCTTTTTGTAATTTTCCTTTTTGTTTTATGAAGCTTTTTGTTAATTAATCCCAAGGGGGCAGGAATTGACGTTTTATGGTATTTTATTTATTTATTTAGTTGTTGATTTTTTATTTTTTTTTTATGGGATTTATTTATTGAGTTCACATTGCAATGTGGAGTAGTAGTTTTGTGGTCTTTGTTATGGGGCTCACGATGTAATTTGGTGGTTGAAGCCCTTGAAGGGTGTGTGCGATAGTGTTTGGGTTCACGTTATTGTAGTGTTTGATCATTGATGCATTTTTTGATTAGTATTAATCAAGTAAAATTCAATTTTTTTTTTTAAAAAATATGTATTGATCGGTGTCCTATGCCCAGCATATTATAGCATAGTTAGTGAGTATCTTGTAATGTAGTTCTAAAGAGTCGGGTTCAAATCTCATTGTGTATTCTAGTATTTAATATATTGAAAGAATTGTACATGTTGGAAATATTAGATAGATGCCTAGAAGTTAGTTAGGTGTTGAGAGCAATCCGTAGTGTCATTGCATTATACAATAATGCAAACACAAAGTATGATTAATTATCCAAAAAAAGAAAAAAGAAAAAGCATTGCATGTTCATATATGTCATATATGTCATGTTTCGCTAAAAGATACTTAAAGGACTATTGGCATTTACACCAGAAATTAAAAGTCTATTGGTATTAATATGTTATTTCCATAGAATATTAGTAAAGTCATCAGTCATCAAACATAAAATGGAGAAAATTCAAATTTATATACATCACATACAAATTAATGAGAAGGAAACTAATAATACTCCTATGAAGATCAATGTATGCTTAACATATATATAAAATGAGATAGAAGCAGCCAAGTTAAAACGACAAGTAGCTGTAAGTCCACTTACTAGATGGTGAGACATTGTCGAAAGGCAATGGAGTAGTATGTTGATTGAATACTTAAATAATATAGGATTAATAATGCATACAGGACGTACAGGTAAGGACTTATTTTGTCATTTTCCCTTGTAAAGACGAAAGAGTTGTTGTTTTGCTAATTATTTCCAGCTCAATGACACATGCAAGAAACTGCAACTGATCCCCTTGTTTCAATATGTGCGTAATTGGTTTTTTTTCGTCCTAACTTATTAACTCCTTCATCCAAGGTTGTACATCATTCTAATTTTAGTTGGTACAGTTAACACATTCAAAAAGTATGAGCGTAATAGGAGTATAATGAGTACTTAGAAATGTGATGATTCTTCCTGCACATACATCCCAAAAAATTAGGCGACAATCCAAGAACGTCAAACTAGGTGAGTGTGTTCATCTTACTAAAACTGAATTGACTTGAGTTGAATTGAAGTGAATTGAATGCATAACTGATAAGTTACATATCTCTCTCTTTGGAAAACTAAGGAGCGCTAAGAACAATGTAGGAAATGAACAAACTTTGTACAACATGGTTGAGATGATACTCCTAATTGGATCAAGCATCTCTTGATTCAAATGTAATAGATATTTTACTTATGGTCACTTAAAATCTTGTACTTTTTTTCTCTATCCGCTTTTATGACATGAAAATGACATTTAACATCCTATATGGTGCATGCACAGTGTACTTAGCTATATATATATACTAAGCACATAGGGCCCATCATCACGAGATCGAGTACACACATGCATGGGAAAAGATACAAATGAAGGAAGTGGATAACCATGAGTGACCAAAACTAGCTAGGAAGGGGGATATATATATATAGATGCATATGTAAATACTCGATGAGAGGCTTGAGTGATGCTTAAACGAGCATTGGTAAGCCTACAGTCAATACACGCCGATGAAGATAAAAAGATCAGGACTAAACAGACTTTGGAGATATGTTTGGCATTTTTCAATGAGCTATTAGCTATTTCAATATATATACTCATAATTCAAACAGTTTATCTAATTAGCTATTTTCAATTTTCAACTGTCAATATTAACTTTTATTGGTAATTTTAAAAGCTGTATCTTTACAAACTTTTAACTTTTAGTAACTTTTCACCTAGTTTGATATTTCATATCAACTTGTAAGTATTTTTACCTTATAATTTAACTTTTTAGCGAATTGATCAGGTAATTGTGCCAAATATAGCCTTATATTAATAGGAACTAACCAAACAAACACACAAAATCCGGATGTAAGTGAAAGTAGTATATCGAGTCACAGCTATCTGTCATAGTGAAGATGAAAAATAAAGTCATCGAAATCTATTTGGAAAAGTAATCAATAAATCAAGTAATGAATAGTATGAAACAATATACTCCAGCTAAGACTACCATTATGGCCAAGTTGGCAACCAAATCAAAGACCCGATAGTCGGAGGTGAACCAAGAACAATAGAAGTGGAGTTGAGCACGGATGTGTTTAGCCAAAGCCACTCAACAAAATTGTCAATTACAGTATGTTTTTTCCTATTTTAAGGTTGATTGAGGTCGTTACTTACGTAATCAAACTCATAATTGATAAATGCAATATATAAATTTAAGCAATGGTCAAATGTTATCTTGTGGGAACACTAAGCACAGATCCATGATCTCTGGCAGAGATTCTCTGGTGAAGGAAGAAAAACTTGCCAATATCCCGGCATGTTTTTATAGAAAACAAGTAGAGTTGTGCAAACGGGCGGGTCGGGCTGGGTTGGCCCCTTTACTAAATGGGCCGGGCCGGATCGGATGAATGGGCCGTTGTTTGACATTTATAGCACTTTGTGCCCGTGTACCATAGTGGGCTTAGCAGCAAATCAGACACTGTAATTGGATCAGATTTGCTTATTTTGGGTCGGGTTATTTTCAATTAAGGACGATTAACATAAGTTTAATCTTAAAGAGAATAGTCCATGATCATTTCAATTGGTTCAAAACTTAACTGGACCAATTGGAGTATATGTGTAAAAGGTACTAAAACTCAATTGAGTTTGAGCTAGATGCTAACGATGAAATATAAAGGGCAAAATTGTATACTACATGGGTATACAAATTTATACTGTAGTGTATGGGTGCATGCATTTCTTTTCTCTTCCTCTATTTCATGATTTCCAAAAAAAACACCTAATTTTTAGGTGGCTCCACCGAATCCACCTTTATTTTTATTTTATTTTTTGGGAAATGCGCATGTTCATTTCGTTCATCTCATCTTACATTCAATTCAGTTCAATTTTAAGACTCACTTTTGCTTTCAATCAATTCAAAACAATTCACTTCAAATGAATGCAGTACATCCATAATCATATACCCAAGCGTAAAAAATTACAGACGGGTCGAGTGAACAAAGCTTTCAAAGTTACAACTAGGGATGATCATGGATGAGCCGACCCATATGGCACATCCTTCCGGCCCGGAAAATAGACAAGATGTTATGATGATGTTATAAAGACCCACATCATGGGCTAAAAAAACACTCATAATCCAGCCAGTAATATGGGTTTGGCCCAAAGACCAACTCATTCTACCACCTTTTACTGTTAAAAAAAATAAAAATAAAAAATGGAAAAGGCAAAAATGCCTTAATGAATGCTTTAATATGCGGTCTCATAATTAGTCTATCCCCATGTGGGCCTGGGCCGAGGTTGGTTACGCAAATCATGTGTACATTCTCTCTCTTCATGCTCATAGACAACAGTACTGTAGTTAACATATTTTGGACAAATTTATTCATTGAATGGACCAATAAATTAAAAAAAAAAAAAAAACAGCGATGGATCATCAATTGATCCATTTATCACCAACACACAGAACAGAGCCGTTTTTGATCGAAATCATGTTCACTGTGGGTCCCAGTGGATCCCACAATTCAATCAGTGGGACCAGGAGTGGGCTCTGTCGGCTGATACTGAGACTGGAGTGGAGACTATTGGAGAGTGAGGGTGAGAGTGAGATTTGTGATTTATTTATTACTATTAGTTAGTGACTTAAGTGGAGTGTTGTGATTAATGTCACGCGGTCTCATTTTTTTTTTATTAATTTAATTTCGAGTGCTAATAAGTCGGTGATCGTCTGCATGCACATGCAGCTCTCTATGGTGCGTCCCCAAGTCCATGTGGTTGCTGTTGCTTCTCAACTTACCAAAAAGCCCCCAACCCGAACTCTATGTACGATGCAACTCTCCACAAAATTGTCAACTTCATGTGAAGTAAATTCAATATCAGACTATGTTCTTTTCATGTTATTTTGTTGATATTTATAGTGGATTGTTGATTTTTATTAAATTTTGCTGATTTTATTGATTTTCGATGATTCTACTAATTTTTGTTAATTTGTTAGAATCAGCAGAGAGCCACTGCATTGATTTTTGTCGATTTTTGCTGATTTTAATGATGTTTGTTGAAATCAACAAAAATCAATTGAGGAGAACAAAGTCTTAATGTATATTACTTGAATTTGAAACATACTTCGACTTTAACTTGATTCAAACAATGAGAAACATTTCTCTTCACATACTCTCCTTGAAAGGAGAATAGTAACTTAAGATATTTAGAGTGAGATCAAGATTTTTAATGTGGAAAGTCAAATGGGAGAAAACTACGGATGTTCCACAAATTTCTTAGTTCCTTTTCCACCTCAAGCACTTTCGTTCTCTTTGAATGCTAAAAAACGCTCTACAAAACCAGTACATCTAACGCTCAATTTGTAGACCCGATATATTCCATATTCCGACCCTTTACCAAAACTCTATAGAATCCTAACATATTGCAAATAGAAAACCATCACACTTACTTTACAAGATAATGTCCTAAACACAAGCTTTAGTAAATTAGAATAATAATCAAATTAGGAAAATAGAAAGATTGGCAAAAGATCTTGCTCATATCCATGTGAACTAATTGCCACGCGTCAGTGGACAACCGTGCACGGTCTATTCCAGCATTTCATTACAAACCTGCTTACCCTGCACGACTGTGCATAACAGTGCATTGTTAGGCCTTTACTTTGTACCATTTGCAAAACTTTGCCTTTGTTCCTCCGTCCCAATTCCTTTGATCCAATCACACATGCTTGGCGCTAGGGTCCAATAAAACTAAATGAATGATAAGAGAAAAAAACAGTAGTACATGAACAAAACATTTTTACTTGAAGTGGGAATAACAATTCGTCTTAATCAAAATTTGACCATAGCTAAGGCTTTTGTAGTTTCAGCCTAACATGTCTAAACACAACAGAACTAAACTTGCAAAACTTAACAAAATCGTCTTAAATTACAAAATATAACAATTAAACGGAATAACTGCAGAATGATAACGACAAAAAGAATCAATTTAAGTCTCCCTCATACAAAGGACCATAAGATGCAACTAGTAGCAACTAGCAAAGGAAAGAGTGAAGAGGAAGAATGAAACAAAATCACACCGGAGTTGGGCCTAAATTGAAGGAGCGCCCACAATCAATCAAATAAATCTTCTCTCCGTTATCCTCGCCACCCGTTTTATTTACTCAACTACCACTCCTAACAGTCTTATTTTCACAGAAAAATCCGGAATTTCCCTTTCTTTTTTTTTCCGTCATCTTCCTCCGTGTTTACGGCACCGCCATTCTCACCTTTCTCTCTCCTAAACTCCCATTCATCCCCTGCAATTCTCACTCTCAGATCACAGCAACATTGCAATTGTTCCAGATTTCAATTTTCAGTTTCAATTCAATTCAATTCTTTAGTTAATTGATCAAAAATTCAACTCCCCAATATTTTATTTTCTCCGTAAAAAACAGCAAGTTAAAAAAACAAGGAAAATTGATTAAAATATTCCCTCAAAAGTGGGTAACCCAGAATCTCTCCTTGCTATAATATCCCCTGCTCCTCCCATATATTCACACTCTCTTTCTCTCTCTACCTCTCCCACTCTCTCTTTCTCTCTCTAGAAGTAGCAGAGGGGAAGAGTAGTATGAATCAATAGCCCCAGATCCGATCAAGGTACACTTCTATTGTCTATCAATCTTTGTTTGCATTGCTTTAGATCCTGTGTTTATTCGCCAATTCAGCAACTATAATTGTTTGCTGGGTTTTAATATTTGATGCATATGACAGTCTTTAGATCTGATTTGTTGTGTCGTGAAATTATTTGCTTGTTCGTTATCCAATTGGTGAAGAATGATTAGTCCCAGCTTTTTGGATTAAGCTACTATAGAGTAATAGAGTGATTCTATTTGAACTCTTTTGGTGTGTGGTCAGTGGTTATCCACGTGATTTATTTGATTATGGGTTGATTTTGGTGGATCTGGGTTACTTGCATAGTTGCATTATGTACCCAATCAGTGCCTTATTTGGTGGCTAATTTGTATGCAATTTGATGCAAGCGTGTGATTATTACAAATCTATGGTTTCGATTCACGCATTAAATATGCCTGAATTGTCTGTTCATACACTAATCTGTGGCTGATAATGATGAATTGATGATATATTATACTAATATGGAGTATTATTTTTGTTTTGATTGGAATTCAGTAGTTTGTGTAATCCTAATGTTGCCTAGTTGGTCTTTAGTGAGAGTGTGAAAATGGGTTTCCTTTGGTCTTGTGCATATATGGTGGCCTGAAAATTATGAGTGCTTTAGCTTGATGTGTCTTATTTGATCCAGGGTTTAAACTCGGGGAATTGCTTGAAATAAAGATATGGCGACAGGGAAATATACTAGAATCGATGCGAGGAAACCGTCCTCCAATTATTGTTCCACGATCAGCGTGGTAGTGTTTGTAGCTCTTTGCTTAGTTGGGGTATGGATGCTGACCTCGTCGTCTGTGTCCCCTTCATCAAACATAGACGTGCCCCAAGAAAAACAGAAAACTGAGGTGAAACCGGATTTGGTGAAAGAAGATAGTGAGAGTACTGCTAAGCAGTTTGAGGATAATCCTGGTGATTTGCCCCAGGATGCAACCAAAGGAGATAGTAATGTGAAGGATGAGAACAATAATGAAAACCCAGATGAGACGCCTTCCGAGGAAAAACAAGAAGAGAAGGCCAGTGAAGGTTCGGGTGACGAGAGCAAATCGGAGGAAGAGAAGAAGAGTGAGGCCGAAAGTGAAGAGTCCAAGAAAGAAGATGGACCTGAGGAGACAAAGACGGAAGGTGATGGGAATGAATCTAGTGAAAAGAAAGAATCAGAAGAAGGTTCTGGTGAAAGCAAATCCGAATCCGATGAAAATGAGAAGAAGTCTGAGGAGAACGAAGCTATAGATGAGAAGAAAGAGGAAATAGAGGAGAAGGCTGAGGAGAAACAGGAGAAGGATGAGGAGAAACAGGAGAAGGAATCTGATGAAAGTAGTGGCAAGGAGGATGGACAAGCTAAGGATCAGGGTACCCAAGAGGTATTTCCTTCCGGGGCTCAGTCGGAGCTCCTTAATGAGACCACCACTCAGACTGGGGCTTTCTCAACTCAGGCTGCTGAGTCGAAGAATGAAAAGGAAGCACAAAAGTCTTCAGAGTCAAAGCAACAAGAAGATTTTGCCTGGAAACTGTGTAATACTACTGCTGGGACAGATTATATTCCATGCCTTGACAATTGGGATGCAATCCATCACCTGAGGAGTACCAAACATTATGAGCATCGTGAGAGGCATTGCCCTGCAGAGCCCCCTACCTGTCTTGTTCCTCTTCCTGAGGGATATAAGCGCCCAATTGAGTGGCCTAAAAGCAGGGAAAAGGTATGAGTTGCTATGGTCATTTTAAACTTAATTATCTGATCTCCACCTTTTGCTAAATTGGATTCTGATATGTTCATGCAGATTTGGTACTACAATGTTCCCCATACCAAATTAGCACAAATTAAGGGGCACCAGAACTGGGTGAAAGTTAGCGGCGAGTATCTCACTTTCCCTGGTGGTGGAACCCAGTTCAAGCATGGAGCTCTTCACTATATTGAGACCATAGAAAGCGTGAGTGTCCCTTTTGTTCTCAATGAACACTTGTCTACTTTATTGAACACTCATTGTGCTGGTTGTCTCTGTTACGTAATTGGTAGCTTTTGCTATAAAAGCTTTGCTTATGTAGCTAGGCACCAAATTTCATGTTATAGCTTTCCTGAAATTGTGATTACTAGACCATTTGAGGTATTGAAGCATTATTCTAGTTAGGTAACATATCAAGTTAAATTAGAAGAGAGTTATTGGTTTTAGTTATGGCTACATATCTTCTTCTAACGGTTCCTCCCCCCTACAGAATCTTCTTTGTGATTGTAATGGTTGCCATGCCACTTAATGTGATCTTGGCGTATTCTCCACAGATAATGCCCGATGTTGCATGGGGAAAACGCACCCGTGTTGTGCTGGATGTTGGATGTGGAGTTGCCAGCTTTGGAGGGTATCTCTTTGAGAAAGATGTGCTCACCATGTCATTTGCTCCAAAAGATGAACATGAAGCTCAAGTACAGTTTGCTCTTGAAAGAGGAATTCCTGGCATATCTGCTGTGATGGGAACACAACGACTTCCCTTCCCTGGGATTGTTTTTGACATTGTTCATTGTGCCAGGTGTAGGGTTCCTTGGCATGCAGAAGGTACTTCTTAGATCTTACTCTTTTCTGCCCCCACCTCAATGATCCCTTCAAGAATATAGTAATTGTGGGCGTTTTGCCATACTTTCTGGCACTAAAGTAATGTCCTAACCAGTTTTAATTCATGCAAATGTTGTGCAGGCGGAAAGCTCCTGTTGGAATTGAACCGTGTATTGCGCCCTGGGGGTTTCTTTGTTTGGTCTGCCACTCCAGTTTACCAGACGCTAAAGGACGATGTTGAAATTTGGGAGGGTAAGTTCTTGTTCAGTTTGTCTTTTTAGTTATACTAGTTAGATGTCGACTTTGTTCATTATTTGACTTTGCAATTTTTATTATTGACAGCCATGTCTAAACTGACGGAACAAATGTGCTGGAAACTGGTTAAGAAGGACAAGGATACAGTGAATGGAGTTGGCATAGCAATATATCAGAAGCCTACTTCTAATGAGTGCTATGAGCAAAGGTCTCAGAGTGAACCCCCATTGTGTCAGCAATCTGATGATCGTAATGCTGCCTGGTACTTTCTTCTACCTGCCATTATACTTCCGTTCAAGCCTTTATATATAATTATGAATGCTGAGGATCATCTTGAGTGGCTTTGATACTGAAGCTCTCATTTTACTTGAATAAAGTTCATTTATGTTCCAATTAGGGAGGATGTAGCTGCAAAACCTTTTTTTTTTCCCCAAGAAAATGAATGCCTGTTTAGTTTGAGGAGCACATCTTTTTAGGCAGATGCATACTTGCCTTCTTATGGATCGGTTATAATTTGTTTTTTCCCCCCACAGGAATGTCCCTTTGCAGGCATGCATGCATAGAGTGCCAGAAGGTGAATTAGAACGTGGATCTCAGTGGCCAGAGAATTGGTCAAAAAGATTGGAGAAACCGCCATACTGGTTAACTAGTTCACAAGTTGGAGTTTATGGAAAGTCAGCACCTGAGGATTTCACTGCAGATTATGAGCACTGGAAACGTGTCGTTAACCAGTCTTACCTTAAGGGGATGGGCATCAGCTGGTCTAATGTAAGAAACGTGATGGACATGAGAGCCGTCTATGGAGGGTAAGCACATTGGTTTTCTCTTTCTGTAAAAGTAATGAAGATTCTTCCTTATTTTTTAGCCTACTTTAGTTCCTCATTGGTCATTTCATTGCATCTCTTACAATTGTTTCATTGATTCTAAAACTTCAATTGATTTTCTTTCTGAAATTCTGATCATTGTGGACTGTTGTGCCTTGTGGGTACAGATTTGCTGCAGCTCTTAAAGACTTGAAAATATGGGTAATGAATGTAGTATCTGTAGATGCTCCAGATACACTTCCAGTTATCTATGAACGTGGTCTCTTTGGGATGTATCATGATTGGTGCGAGTCGTTTAGCACATACCCTAGATCTTATGATCTTCTCCATGCCGATCATATCTTCTCCAAGATCAAGACAAAGTAAGTTTATTTATTTATTTATTTACTTATAAATCTATTCTTACCATTTGATTCTCTTTTCAATTCCCTATCTAAATGACTTATTCGTGTTCTGGGAACAACAGGTGCAACATGACAGGCTTGATTGTGGAGGTTGATAGAATTCTAAGACCTGATGGTAAGCTTATTGTGCGTGACACCGTTGACATCATCAACGAGCTAGAGACAACGTTGAAATCCATGCACTGGGAGATCCGGATGACCTATTCCAAGGACAAGGAAGGATTGTTATGTGCCCAGAAGACAATGTGGCGACCCAAAGAGGTAGAGACCTTGAAATACGCCCTTCAGTAAGTAAGCTTGCATTATTGATCTTGGTTTAGACAGGTCATAGCCAGAAGAGTTTGTGTTGTGCCTCTGTGCCACCACAGTATGATAGATATTCTTTTTGTTCTTTAGTTGCTAATTCCATTTCGTCATAATCTGTAATTTTGTCACCCCCCAAAAGCTCGCTCTCCCAAGTGTATCATGGCCTATAGCTGTAGTGTTTAGTCTACCGTCGAATTTCAATCTTATAACTGAGATTGGAAGATGCAGTTTTCCTTGTAACATCATATGTTTAATTGGTCTCATGGGGATATATTGATCTCTTGCAAGTGTGTAGTCACAGAACCACTGGAAAACAAAGATTATTTTCGACTTGGTGTCTTGGATTCATTATATTCATAGTGTCATATAAGCGCTCCTTTTAGCAATCTTGTAACCCATTTATACATTTTTATACTCTCTTTAGCATTCTTGTAAACCAATACTATATACTTTTACATACTCTGTTTTACAAAGTGATAAAGAACAACACATCTGCAGAGGATGTAGACCAACATTTGTGGCCAAATTATGTATTCTCTTCTGATCTCTGGTTGTCCTTGCTCTATTTCAGTTTCAGTACGTGATGTTCGGATTTCTATCAACTTCTGGATGTGTTTTATCTGTGCTTTTCTACTCTTTATTCATCAGTAGCTTGCCTGTGGCAAGTTTTCATTGAAGGATCAGAAAACAAATATCTAGTAGACCCATCACTTGTCAAAACTTACCTGATCAATGACCCGGATCCAACCCGATATTTTTCGGGGTTTTTTTAGACCCAAAACCTGGAAAGACTTGGAGAAAGCAAATAAGGAACGAACATGAGCCGAAAATCAACCCAAAGTTGAAGTTACATGATCCAAATCTGACCTGACACGAATGTGCTTGACAAGTATGGCTAGAAGTGTCGTTCTCTTACTAATAGTGCAATTTCAGTGAGAAGAGTAAGGTTGTTGAATTAGTTGACAAGGGATAGGGGTGTATCACTGTATGGAACAGTGCAGTACTTCATCAAGTTTTTTTTCCGTTTGAGATTGAGAAAATCAAGTCGATTCCACTAGATATTTGTTGGCTGCGGGATTAGTTTTTTTTTTTTTTTTTTTTTTTTTTTTGCTAATCAAGATATTTCATTAAGACCCAAATTACAAGAACTTACAAAAAGGCACACATGTGCCCTTTTTCAAAGGACAGGGAGCCTGAAAACTTTGAAGAGGAAGCCCATACAGCAAAGTTGTGAGCGAGAGAATTATTACATCGAGGAGTGAATAAAACAGTAGAGCAAAGAGAGGATGAGAGATCCAAAATACAGCCCAAGGTGGTAGACATAGTCCAAGGGAAGTGTGAGCCTCTCGTAAGATTATCCACAATAACTTCTACATCACTATAAATAACAGCATTGGAGCCACCAGAAAGTTTCAAATGGGATAAGGATAGCATGAGCTTCAGCAAGGGGAGGGGAGGAGGAGCTTAGTTCCGATGCCCCTGCAGCTAAAGTGGAGCCAGCAAAATCGACTTTGACCCATGCAGCAAAGGAACCACTGGGACCAACAGCAGCGTCCACAAAAAAAATTATGTTGAACATTGGTTCCAGAAGGAGAGAAAACCGGCGAAACAGTGGTAAGGTTTAGTCTCAACACATGATTGGGAGTGATTCTCTCTACCCTTCCTAAAAAAACAGTGGTAAGGTTTGGGGGTGAGATGAGAGGGCGTGATTCCATTCATTCCTACGAGAAGATATGGTGTTGATGACAAGAGACAAATCAAAAGTGTCAGTGAAGTTTTTGATTGCGGAACCAGATAGTGTCGAGGGATGAGGTTAGAACTGGGGTTTAGGCAATCATTAAGCCAATGGTGGAGGGAAGAGTGGGGGAATAGTTATTCTGGAGTTTTGAGAATAATGGTATCTAACCTCTATCCTGGGTGAACTGCACTATTTTGGGTGAACTGCACTTCATGCAGTTTTTCAGCAAAGCTATGATGAGGAAATAGCTGGCCCATCGACTGCCAATCTGTCGTTAAGGAAGAAAGTATGGGAGTTACGACTACTTCCGAGGGTCGAGCTGTTTGTTTGGCGAGCCTGTCATAATGCTAATTTCAACCTGTGGCTGTGAAGGGCTGAATAAGCTGCAAGTGTTTAACAGTCTCCCCGGTCTGGTGGTCTATGCTTCACGTGAGAGGTACCGAGAGTGTGTTGAGCTTGCCTTCCTTTACTTGATTGCAACTTTTTGTTCTGGTTAGTTGGGTGGTAATGAAACAGCAATTGGAATTATATGCAGACTTGATGATGGGTAAGCGCCTGGGAGCCTTGATGGCATTCGAAGCGAAATCTAATGTTAAGTGATCATATATAAACTTGCTCAGTAGCAGATAAGGGTTCGAATTGAAATGGATTGAATTGAACTGAATGTGGATTGGATAAGTTGCCATAGACACATCCTAATTAGGGGCAAATTAGTCTATTATATCTTCTAATCATTCTCTTAATTTGTGCTCGAGTGACGACTTTTATATGTACAATTACAAAAAATAGATAGCCTATTTTAGAAATATGTCCAAAAATGAATTTGTATTTAGATACCAATATATAGCTCAGCTACTCCTAATATATAGCTACATTAGGCTACCTGAAAATTTGGCTCCCAAACTAATTATAAGTCCAAGTTGATGGACTAATGTCTTCAACTTGTACCAACCAACTAATACTAGCATGGATTACACTTACAATGTATATATTAATGTATTAAGTGAAACCAATTAGATTTATAATTGGCCCATGTGGCATGTATTAGCAAGATTAAGAGTTTAAATTTGGTAGAGAGCGAGTCCTATGGTGAAGATTAACCAAGTTTCCCCACTTCAAAAGCCTATTTTCTTGCTTGTTATGCCATTTATTCCAATCCCTATTTCCTTAAGATCTATTCAAAATCTCTCCCCATCCACATAAATTATTTGTTATAAATTTTTACAAGAATAATTAGAGAGGAGAGAGAAAAAAGTATGAATGAAGAGAGCCATGCAACCAACCTAGGAAGTCCAGAGAGCCCATGCTCTAAGAACAAAAGTTGCAACAACACTAGCAATACAAGTAAAGAACAAGACAGGTTCCTCCCCATTGCCAATGTAGGGAGGATTATGAAGAAGGTGATTCCGGGGAACGGAAAGATCTCCAAGGACGCGAAAGAGACCGTTCAGGAATGTGTGTCCGAGTTCATTAGCTTTGTCACCGGAGAAGCATCCGATAAGTGCCAAAGGGAGAAGCGAAAGACGATCAACGGAGATGATGTTATATGGGCAATCACTACACTTGGTTTTGAGGAATATGTGAATCCACTCAAATCATATCTGAATAAATACAGAGAAGTCGAAGGCGAGAAATTGAACGTTCCTAAGCAACATAGATCCGAGCAGCAAACGCAATCGCAGCCATCACAGCAACCACAGCAACAACAACAACAAAATCAAAGATTACTACAACCACAACAGCAACATGATCAGTTTCAATCAATTGAGCAAGGCTTGTTATCACCTTATGCACCAAGTGTATTTTCTTCAACAACCAACACTTTAATCCCTCAACCATCTTTTGTGGGTGCTGAACAACCATTTCCTTTGCCTTTCTCTCCAACTTCCATTCAAAAGAACTACCAACATCAAGAACAGATTGATTCTGTGGGGCATTGGTGAAAGGTTACAAATTTTGGTTCCTTGAATTTTTGTTTTTGCTTAATATACTATAAATATATATACTAAGATACATATATAGAAGCATATGAGATAGACATATAAGTATTCTTTAATCTAATGTAATGACTATTCTTCAAAGATATACAAAATTTGGCTCGGATTTACACAATGAATAACTCCTTAAAAACATTTCTCGATTGAAATTACTAATATGTCATTGAAATTGTGTGATGTTAACTTGATTGTTGAAATGTCAATATTTTTACTAACGAGGTTTTGGTCTAATTTAAAGATGGAGATATTTAGCACATCATGTTATATGTTTGAGTTTCACCTCCCCTAAGGTATGAATATTTATCATTCAACCCTTGTCTTTTCTAAGGTCCAATTATATTAGCACATTTCATCTTAGACATAATAGTCCTTTTTTTTTTTGGTTATTTTCTCCTTATTTTTTTAATAAGTTTTGTTATCAATGTAAATAAGTACTCTCAGTCTTCAAGAGTTTCTCTTCAGACAAGGAGTCTAATAAATAAGAAAACTAGACTGATGACCTCTATTAACCATCATTATATGCTACCCAATTACTACCTTCTCTACAAAATATCTGTAACTATAACCGGATTGATTGCATGTAGCATGTTGCTAGCTAGCAACATGTATTTTGTATGCTATTCACTAGCACCTTCATTTTGTTCAGTAAAATAACAAAAGGTAGCAACATGCATTTGTGATTACATTATTTATTTTAAGGAATAACAATCTCACCCCTCGAAGCCAAAATCCAAGGCTTTGTACATTCCATTTCTTTCATCGTTGTCGCTTCAACAACTAGATTAATTAATATGCCAACCTATGGGCCCCTGCCGCAAGTGAAACTCTAGCTTCGTTACGAATGATAAAACTTTCAACTGCCTCTTCAAATCTTAAGAGATCATACAAAATTATTTTCATTTTTCGCATAAACTTGTAGGAACTTGGTCTATATATATTAGGTGTCTTTGAAACTCTACAAGTGACGTTACAATATTTTACATGGTGATTTTTTTAGTACTACAAGTGAGTTTAACCCCCAAACAAAAGTGATTTTTGAAAAGGGTTCTAGATTATTATTTTTTTTTTTTTTTGGCGGTGTTGGTAAGGAACTTTTATCCACATTGGGTGTAGTTGAATCGCACTTTATAACACACAACATCGGGTATATTATACATATAGTTCCATTCTTGTGCTCTTTATACTAAGACTTGAACATTGAACCGCTAACTTGATGTATAAGTTACACGGTATCTATGAGTAAAGTTTACAAGATGACGGAGACTTGTATTTTTTCTCAAACATATAATGGACAAGACAAATAGTGAAATAGACAACAGAGGCAGGTAAATTTATATTACTCCCTCCGTTCTACAAACAAGATGACGCTTCCAAGTGTCACCTTCTTTAGAGAACGGAGGGAGTACGTGGTTTTTTTTTTTTTTTTTTCAGGAAAAGGCCAGTGATTTGATTTAAAATGATTTTGTGTCTGAATTTCTTGGAGTTGGGTTTTTGGCTGACACTGAAGTTTGCAGCCAAGCGACAGGTTCAAACAAAGGCAGGGACCAATCGAGAGATTTCCTTTGTCCAGCTTCACTTTTCTTCTATTTATTTTCATTTTTCTTTTATTTGGATAAGAAATTTTGTCCTCTACTCTACTACAACCTGCCTTTGTTTTCCTTCTGGGTCATTCTATGTTTAAAAGTTTTAGATTATTTTTTTCTTTTTTGGGTCGGTCGATAATAAATTTTGCATGTTGTTGAATTCAAGATAATGTAGTTATGTTGGTTAGACAACAAGATTACTTTTCAAAAAAATAAAAAAATAGAAGACAAATGTTTTAATTTGAACATGTCTTATATAGTTATATTATGAGATAAAAAGTCATTTCGAAACTCTTTTATGCAAAGATGATTAAACAATAAATTCAACCTGTCGCACTGTAAAATTGTCTCATGCATCTAGAATTTTTCCTTTTAAATTAAAGATTATATTTTACTATTTGATCGCAATTTTTTTAATCCATCCATCAATAATTATTAAATTATTAATTATTATCTTGAAAAAGAAAAACAATAGATGAAATATAAAGCGAATGTTCTTTATAAGCATATACATACATATAAGATTCATTACATGAAATCTTAAAGGTCGGAGCAAATCACAAGCACAGAACATTAAAAACGCGATAAAAAAGAATTAAAAAGGAAACCTAAAAACGATAATAAATCTAATTTTTTATTTTTATTTTTCTGTGGCTAATAAAGAAGAGCTTGCTGAGGAGATATAACATTGAAACATAATTAAAAAACAAAAAAAAAAAAAAAAAAAAAAGAGCACAAAAGATTGGTAGTAATTTTTTTTTTTTTTTTTTTAGTTGAAATAGTTGGAAGAAGGAAGCCACTGGAAGAAGTTGTGGAGAGTAGTGACATCAGCTCTATGGTGGTTTTGGGTGAATTCCAACAATTGAGACCATTTAAAATCAGGGTATCTTCTTCTACTGCTTGTCTCTTGATCTTCTTTGTCAATCAGCAGATCCTTTGGTGCCCTCACTATTTTGTCTTCTCTTGGACTCACAAAGAAAGCCAATGATCTTCTCTCTCTCTCCTTGTTCACCACTGCTCTGTGTAGGCAACTCTTGTATCTCCCATTGCATAATGCCTATTATTATTAAACATTATATAATAAATAATGTCTCATTTTCAGTACTTGTTTGTTTGTTTGGTTGCTTTGGGAACAAACAAACAAACAAATATCCCAACTCAAGCTAGCTAGGAATGCATCAAATCCTCATGCTTGTACAAATACTTGCATTTTTAGCTTGTAGCTAGTCTTTTGGATTTGTCCTCTTATCTCTTTGCAACTTGGAAATTTAAAAAGTTATATATATGTATGTCGAAATACAGAGTGTAACCATATTTCCGTATCAGATATATATTATATAGCACTTTATTAGATCTAATTTTCCATACTCAGTGAGCTTTTTGTGATCCTTAAATTTCGCACCATTACAAAGTCGAAACTATGTGGTTTTTGGGTTTGGGGAAGCGGTGGCATAATGCTTGTACTTCCTCAATGTTCTTTTTTTTTTGGTGGGGTGGGGTATCAGAAGTATAAGGTATAGGCTAGATAGGTGCATAAGTCAATGCTTGGTTGTAATCGTACTTTCCTATTTACTTATTACAGATGAAGAATTGTTTGCTTATATATAGATATATTAAGGTACGTTCCATCTAATATAACCAAAGCAATTGTGATTGTATCCTATGCCGGACCATTTCATATACTATGCTTTGTGTGTTGTACCTCCATTGAAAATTGGTATGTGACTATTTATTAAAGACAATGGCCTTACATAAACATGCATGATCTCTAATTAAGTTGAAGTTTTGTGATCAATAGAGAGCTACCATCCACTTGCAATACAATTAATGTGAGTCCAAAGTCTTGTCATGGTCCAAACACTTAATGGTTAGAAAAGAAAACTACATTATGCAAAACAAGACAATATGAGGGAATCAACAAGAACATAATAAGAGTTATAAATCATATACCTACATGTTTAACAAGTCTGGAAAGACTAAATAAGACTTACCATGAAAGTGTCTCCTATGTTAATAACCAAGGCATCTGGTCTAGGCCTTACAGCTTGCCATTTGTTGTTTGCATAAACTTCAAGGCCACCAACTTGGTCTTGATGAAGGACTGTCAAAGAGGTCGGGTCACAATGAGGTCCTGTGCCAAAGGTTAGGGATGGTTCTTTGCATGGTGGGTAAGAATTGCATCTCATTATTGAGTTCCCATCTTCAAAGAATTTCTTGAAGTATTGCCTTTCCACTCCCAAACTTATGGCCAAGAGCTCAAATAACACAAGTGACAGCTCCTTCATTGCTTCACAATATCTTTGATACACCCACCTACATATGATTTATTGCCATAAGCAATAACTTGTTATTAAATCATTAATTGATGGTTGTACATAATAATGAAGATAAGACACCCATAAGGTCATCATGAGATTTGATCAACCAGTTTAATTAATAAGTCTAATCTACAACCATAATCAGACTTTGTAAATTTTATGATGCATATCAGATAACATAATGATTTACAAAGATAATATTTTTCACCTAGTATTTTTTTTTTTTTTTTTTTTCCACATCTCAGTTAGTAAGGCCTAATACCTCTTACTTTAATTTAGAATATGGTGCATGGTCAAGGTAGAATGAGATTACAAAACCATACAGTAAAATTTACTAAACACTGCAACAAATATGCCAATCATAAAAGTACCCATAACAATTCATGCACCACCAGCTGACACTAAAGTTGAAAAAAATATTTTCTTATAATAGAAAGTGTTGGAGTCTTATGAATGTAAAGATTCCCGTTGGAAAATCTTTACCTCCTTTCAGGACATTCCCGATGTTTTTGGGTTAGTTTGATACCAATATGGATTTCTGTATATCGAAAGTTTTAAAGAAAAAAAAAAAAAATTGACAATTGTATTATAAACTTACCCAGCATATTCAAAATCCTCCCCTAAGGCAGATTTGAAGTAGTCCACCACCACAGGCTCATAATAAGAAGACCCCAAACTCTTCCCATCAAGGTAATGATACCCAAATGAGAAGGTCTCTTTCCAAGGCAGCTCTTTGATGAACCTATCAGTGTGGGCACCAGAGTAACCCCACAACTCCCCTGCCTTTCTCTGAACCCTTAACTTCTTCTCTAATGGCATCCTAAAGATCACATCCATGTGATCATGGGCTGCCCTAATGAGGGCCGGGTCGACCCGGTGGTTCTTAATCTGGAAGAACCCATGGGTCGAACAGGCCTTGTTGATCAGCTCAGCAGCATGTTGAATGGCCTCTTCATCACCCTTGAAGAAACCCTCTAGGTCCACCAATGGCTCATTGAGCACTTGATCATGATTATGATCATGATCATTTCGTGAATGGATTGGCCAAATGAACTCTTTTGGCAAAGTGGGTTGGGTTTGAATCAATGATGGGTCAAATACTTTGATCCCATTTGAGCTCATTATGCATGGTGAAGACATACTTTGTGTTTTCCTAGATCTCCTTATTTCTTAGTGGTAATGTATACTAAGCTTTGTAACCAAATAATGATGTGGGTTGGAACCAAAATGTGCATGCTATATATAGAGACCCTGGGAAAGGTTTTCAATAAGTAATGTAGTAAATTAAACAAAAAAGAGGGGGATAGGCCTACAGCCAAAGGGTTATAATCCACAAGTGATTCGTGTGAGTGGTTCGACACTCTTAACATATAAGTAAGGTTGTGGATTCAATTCTTGTGAATAGAGACACCGTCTGCATGCTTAGATAACTTTACTTTTTCATGAACCGACATGATACGGATCTAATTATACATAATTCAAATGATTCGAGGAAGGACACATATAGTTCAAACTTAAAAGAGCCAAAGGGGGTTATTGTGATGTCATGAATGATCCATAGGAAAGTACAAACGTCAGGCAGCAGCAAGGGATGGTTAGCAAACAAAAGATACAACAATAATTTGGTCATTTTCATAAAACACTAGACAACAACAACAGCCCCTTGCAATATAATGGAGCTAGCGGATTTTTAACATTTTGCTGATCCCCTGTTTTTATTTGTCAAATTTTGTCCACTTTGTTGGCCTTTGCTGCTAGTATCTCTAAAATTGTTCGTTCCCGAGGGAACCCCAACACCCTTCTGGCCTCTAATGTGTATCTGCTCATATTGTTGTTGGCCTTTCAAAGTATGATATCTAGATCTTGTGACTCGGCGACTCGGTGCGGTTTAGCAATGTTCTATATCCTACATTTGAGGTTATGTAAAACTCGAAAATTATGAACTATGGTGAGTGGACACATATACGGACACTGACATGAACACAACACAGATACGAGAAAATGCCATTTATACATGATAAAGTCTAATATGTATGTGTTGTAAGTTGTATCCGAGTGTTAATATATGACGTCTCCTTGTGTTCGACATGTGACACATCACCTATCTAATATGCTCGTTAACCATATTGATAATCATGTCTCTTTCAAAAAAGAAATGTGCGATGCTTTGAGATGATGATTTGATTTTTAATATAATGTAAATTTAAGGGAATAAAAAAGATATCTTGTGGCTAGCACTATAATCTTGCAATTACGAGGTTGAGAGTTCGATTCCTCTCTGCTTTGTGTCTTTAGTACAAATAAAGAAAAATAACATTAAAAAGGCAACTTTGAATCATTTTTTTTTTTTTGTTTTGTTTTCTTCAATTTTTTATTTTTTTTTTGGGTACAATAATTGTAATGTAAAACTTTAAAACAAATAAAGGAAATTATTGATCTAACTTTAACATTTAATTATGGTATTTAAAGTACAATAATGAAAATATTAGTCTTGAGAATGTAAGAGAGAAATAGGATCATATATTTTTGTTGTGTGTTCGTTTGTATTTGCTCAATTTTTCTAGAATTCAACATAGAAATTCCTATAATTTAACATAGAAATTCCTCTTACGAGGTTTGACTATTAGATGAGTTAAGTCAAGACATTGTGTAAGCTAGGCTTAACTAAATGATAACGACGAAAGAACATGGCCAAAACGATTCAATCTTTGACTCTTAATAAAAATTTGACTTATTTGATAGATAAACAAAGTCGAGCCAAGATTTTTCAACTTTAACCGCATACAGTTCACAAGCAACTTGTCCCATTATGTTTGCAAGCTCTACCCCAAACCCCACCCAAAAAAAAAAGGAGAAAAGGAAGAAAAAGACATCAAGTTTGTAATTAGTAGTGAATCTTTTTGCATGGTTTCTGTCCATGCATATAGATCAAGAATCATATCTCAAATTTACAAACACCAATTTTTGTCTTCTCATTTAAAAGACAATTTCAATAATTCAAAGAGAATAAAACCATTGAATTTCAACAAAATAAATTACTTGTAAAGAGCCAAAATTTTGCACTTCCACCGATTTGCGTTTGGGAAATGGAATTTATTTGTCGATACACTGGAAGCGGTTCAAATGTTCTTAGAATTGATCTTCGAGAATCATACTTGTAAAGAGCCAAAATTTTGCATTTCCACCGATTTGCGTCTGGGAAATGGAATTTATTTGTCGATACACTGGAAGCGGTTCAAATGTTCTTACAACTGATCTTTGAGAATTATGATAAAGATAAGGATCCTCTGCATAGCTCGACACTATTTGTCACATTTAACAATTGCTGGGGGTTATTTTCCACATTTGCCATACTCATTTATAATTTTAATTGTATTACTTTGTGGACATGTGGCGGTTATCCAAAGATATAATATATAAACTAGTTTGTGATCCTGTGCGATCATAGGCTAAATCTATACCTGGTTGAGCAGTGTTTAAACTTGCTAATCCTAATCTACATGCTAATTTTTTACTTTTTCTTTTCTTTATTCTTTCATGTGGTTTATCAGTCTTTAGTTCATTAAAAAAAATGTTGGGTTTTGATTACAATATCATGCTCTACCTTAAAATAGTTCATACATCAGAATGTGTAATTGAATTTTAAACTTCTTACCTCGAACTTTCTAATTTGTCAGTTGATAACTTGCCATTATAAATCTTTGATTTAGTTTTTTTTTTTTTTTGAGGGGAAATCTTTGATTTAGTTTATTTTATGAAATCATGGTGTGTTTTAACACCGTTTTAAATATGACATAGAATTCAATTTTACTCTTTCTCTTAAAATTTTACATTAATTTGGATTCCATTAAAATTTAGATAATTCTCTATATTGGAAAAAATGAATGTGAGAGAGTTGGATAATTAATTACCCTTTAAATACCTTGTAATGTAATAAATAAGTTTTACCATAAATTAATATGCATTTAGTGAGAAAGGTGATGAGATGCATTGTTTTGTCTTTTAATTATTAGTGTTTAATTTAGTGACTAAGCAAGGTTTTATGACACGTCATCATCTAACTTGGCATATGATGTGTCACAACGAGGTTGAATTGTAATATATAGATTTGAACTTATTATTATTATTATTATTATTATTATTATTATTATTATTATTATTATTATTATTATTATTATATAGATTTGAATAACTATATAGTGGAATTGTTAATAATATATGACACGATCTAATCGGCGAAAAATCGTATATAAACAACATTATCATATACATGACATAATATGAATTATAAAGATTATACCTTTGAAGCGTGAATTCCTCAATTGCCTTCCTTGAACTCTAGTGGATATATAGTACTTCCTCCGTC
>BSSO01000746.1:0-29148 GCA_030267885.1 Mesembryanthemum crystallinum
AAATGAGTTATAGATATTAAATATCAATTTCATTTCCAATAATTCCTAATTATATCATTAACAATTGTATTTTTAAAATAAAAATCTACGTTGTTTGATGTTTGGAAAATTAATTCACTATTTGTGCTTTAATTTCTTTAAATTTTGCATTTTTTTTATATCTATGTTGGATATTCCTATATAATATGACTTTGATATATACTATGGTATATCAATGACTTTTTATTAAAGCCGTGCATCGCACGGGGTACTAATCTAGTAACAACACTATTACAAGAATCTTACATCAAAACCAGGAAAGAAGGGGGAAGGGGTACCAGGTGGGGAAGAAATAAAATCATTTATTTGAAGAATAAGGATTACAACTTAGTGGTGTTCTGAGATGAACACAATAAATAATTATGTAACTTTTTCCAATAGCTTTGACCCAACAGAATGGGCAAGGACCTAGATAACTAGTTCACCAAATTTCCAACATTCCATATAAGGGGATTCTTAGAGATGTAGCCTATGACTGGTTCCCCAAAAGCCTCCGTACGAGGATTCCCACCAAGAGGAACTCCCAAGTAGGTAAGGGGCCAGCCTTGGACTTGACACCCTGCCAAAGAAGCAAACTGGCTAATAACTAGTTTTTGACAAAAAAAAATAAAATTATAATAACTAGTTTTCAACAAAAAGTTAGAAACTTAAGGTGGTTTCCAAAAAATGAAAAAAATAAAAGAAAAAAAAATTAAAATTAAAATTTAAAAGGTGGTATCTTGCGAAAAGTGCTCTATATAAGGTAGTTATTGAATTTTTTTTCCTACTACGTGTAGCATAAGAGGGTAGATAGCAGATAGCAATATGAATGTGACGACTGAGAAGAAAGATTCCACCAAAACTAACACCCATAGAGAAAAAAGAGAAGAGTACTTTTATCTTTTCTACTTCATCTGGAAGAGAGAGAAAATATGCCAGAGGGAAGAGGAACAGAAGATGGAGAATAGAGAGAAGAAACACCGTGAAAAAATTGAAAAAAATAACACATATCCAAAGAAAAGGACACCTGAAACAGGAGTTTCATCTTCTTCTCCTATCTCTTTTTTCTTTTTGTTATGGAAAACCAATTAACTTCTCTCTCAGTCGCTACAAGGGTAATGATCGAGCTATGAGAGAGAAGACCAAACATGATAGCTACAACATCACTTCAAGAGATCTAGATGTGTAACTCTGCGATTTGGATCTCTGACTTCACGCTAACCAGAACAAGCGAATAAGAACGTGGTTCCCAGGTGTGGGGGAATGAATTGTATGATCCTGGAACCGGATAAAGCATTCTTTGGTTCAGGTCAAAAGCTATAGTCATTTACACTCAGGTATTACACCCTGTTCCAAAATAACCTGTTATACTTCATTAAGAGTGGTGATGCACCATGAAAATTCCAGGTCATAAATTGAAGAGACGTGTGCAGGTTGTTTGTTACTCCAATTAGAGACATATGAGTAATATGACCCTAATACTAGTCCAAAAAGTTGAAACTGGAAAAGAAACTATACAAGTCAGTTAAATGTAAACTACAAAAAATATAAAATAATAATAAAAGAAGCTTAAAATGCACCATCACCACCACTCTAATGATCCCACTGCTCTCTGATAGGGAGGGGCTGGCAGAGAGGCGAACATTAAATGATATGGCCGAAGTGCACTTGGAAGAGTAGATGCAACAGTCCTAATAGTTGATTCAAAAGATAAACATATATACATACCTTCACAACTGCAGAATGATTTGCATACTTGTTAAAAGGTTGTGATGCATCCGAAAACCAAGTGTCCAGATTTCCCTTCTTCCGACCCTGGATTTAATGCCATGCACAAAAGATTCAGCGAAACAAAAAGCGTAGGTAAGAGAACTTACTTCACAAAAGATTCAGCGAAACAAAAAGCGTAGGCAAGAGAACTTACTTCATAGAGTGTTGAAGATGGGAATAAATAAGAGAAAAGTATGTATAATGCGAAAAGATGAAAGAAACTTGAAAAAAATCTAGCACATGAATACTAGATTAATTATTAAAAGTAACCATGGCTAGGACTGGCACATCAATATTTCATGATCTACATTCATGTGTTATCAACGATAGATTTAATAATATGTAAGTAGGAGAGAAATGAAATTAATCGTTCATGAAACAAATTCCATATGATTTTGAGATCTGAATTGTGTGCATGCGAGTAATTGTTTCATGAAAGGTTTGAAATTTGACCAAAGAACTGTTATATTTGTTAAAGGTCAATCAGGCACAGAAGCAGCAGATTATACTCGAGTATAAATGGGTATCATATTACATATTGATGCGCAGTGGAAGCATAGGGATAACAATCAAAATTTCCAAACGAAAAGCATATAATAAAAAGAGATTGCTTGATACATGCAAGCATGGAGTAGAGGACTACTTTGCGGGGGAAAGGCCATTCATGCACTTAGTGATGTTCCCTGCATGGGTGCATTGGCATCATTAATTGGAGATTCTCTTCTCAAGGTCAGGAGATTTATAAACCCATTTCTGTTCAGTGACTCGTTTATTCTTCTGACAACCAAATTGAATATGATTTTGAAAAGACAAGCAAACTGCAAACGCAATCCATAGTGAAGTGCCACCTGATAATCTTTAGGGAGTTGGATAAGCCCAATATCCGCCAATAGTGTTCCAAGCTGCACTCGCATATCTCTGCCAAATAAGCAATAATTATATACCCAAAAACCTAGCAAGAACCAGCAAAGTTACATTGAAATTTAAGAAAAAAGAGGTCAATGGATTTGGTCATTGTGTTTAGAAAGAGAGGCAAAATTACAATCTTCAAAAAAAAATGTACTCCCTTCATCTCAGAATCTCCTTGGCGGTTACTGTTCAGCATGGAGTTTAAGAAAGACTTGTAAAAATGACTTATGGTGGGGTTAGTTTCATGTTCTAGTGATGGAAATTGTCACGGAAAAGACATGGTCTATTGCCCAGTTTATATATAATGGTAGGTGTAGGAAGTGATTATTTATGACAATTTGTCTTTATAGTATTATAGTAGCAAGATGGTAACATAGTCGATGTATATATTAATGTTTAACTTCCTTAAGTTGGTTTGAGCACAATGATAAATGGTGTGATGCCATTAGGGATGTGTAATCCCATCTAAGTTAATAAATGAGGAACTCTACTTAACGCTCGGGAACACCGACGGGTCTTAAGTTCAAAGGATTAAATCCTCATGTATTTGACTTGAAGCACTCACAATATTTGTTTACATCCCAATGATAGAGTGCTTTTATCCCATGAGATAATAGAGGGTGAGCAAACTTGCTCTTAATGGATCTTAAACGGGTGTATCCTATGGAATGTGAAGTGGTTTCTTGAGACAATATATGTTTCTTGTACATATAGGGTACTGATACGATCCACCTAAGTGAATGTGAAGTGGTGCCGCTCCTAAAGGACCTAAGGACTTGGGTTTTTAGGCATTCATGATGGATACGGATACAAGGCCAGTTCACGTGTCGGTTTGCTAAGAAGTAGAGAATGAAGTTTGAAGCTTCATGTGTGGCTTAGGTTTCGTTAATCAAAGAGAAAAGGTGGTTCAAAACTTCAAAGCATAGCCTACCATCCAATTTTGATTAATTACAATCTAGGTTCACTAAAGTAAAGGTTCAAGCGCAAGACACCTTTATTAATAAATTTCTACAAGTTGGTTTATAATTGATTTATACTTGCTGAAAATGGTGGGGGATTGTTGGATAATTTCCAACAAAGTATAGAGTATAAGTTTTGTAATGGGTTTAACTTGATGTGGTAAGTGTTACTTCCATCAGATTGGTGAAACTTATTGCATAAACTTATGTACGGACAATTGCTTGGGCGTGCTTAAGGGTCGCTTATTAAAAAGTTAAAAAAAAAAAAGACGGGGCTGACATGGCGCCATGTGGAATTCACACGGGGCCATGTCAGACGTGGCCAATTTTTGTAAAAGGTTTTGCCTACCCACACGGGGCCCTGTCTCTAGACACGGGGGCTATGTTGGACCCTTTTCCAGCCTGATGATAGTTTTTCACGGGAATATGCTTATCCAATCTTGTGGGTCACTTAATAACTACCATTAACCGTCATCCCAATGTCTTGTGAGACAACAAGTCCTCTATAAATAGAGGTTACCCAAGGCCATTGCATAAAAATCCCTAGGGCCAAGTTTGGCCATAACTTCTATCATCTGCTTCACCTTAGTGTTCTTATCATCGGGAGTGCAATACTGCTGATAAGCGGAATACCGTAATATCCTAGAGAATTATTCGGGTAACCAATTAGCACCATAGGGGTTGAATAGATTCTTTAGGATAACGCCTAGGTGCCTCGGTATTCGGTTACTAGCCATTGTTTAACCCTACACACAAAAATTTTCCCTAACATGGCCTCTCTCTGTGCCAAAGTTGCTAGGGCTTTTAAGGGAGTGATCCTCACTGATATTCACGGCATTGGGGTGACTTGTAATCAGAGATTCTTTTGTACCCAGATCTCTTGAGGACTCCTTGTCCTCTTAGCTTGTAATTATCTCCATTTTGGTTTGATACAATTTTTTATTATCAAAAAAATTTATTCCGAACTTGAAGAATCAGAAATAGAAGTAAATTTGTGTTTGAGTACATCAGTACACCAAAAAGCATTCATTTCTTGCCAACAACGTACTGTACCCTACTGAGTCCCAAGGTTTATGGCTACCTAGTTGTTAAGTCCACACTCCCAAGGCAAACAACTTGACAATACATAGAATCTACGGAAAATACAGTTGGAGAGTTACCTTATCATGTGCATAACTGAGCTGCTAAGCGAGTATGACCTGCAGAAACTTTGTGCAGCTTTAGCTCCTTTCTGCTTTCAACAATGCAGATGGTGTCTGTCAATAAATCGTTTTAAAAGCACGAGCATAAACATGCAAAACGATGAATGTCATAGACAACTACATTTACCTATTCTATCATGACACATTCATGTTTCAAGTGTCAGAAGAAACGGTATCCATATAATTTAAAGCAAAAGTACTTATGTCATACAGATCACATGCAACTACACAAAAGACTTACATTTCGTATAATTCTTTCCCATTTTTTATAGGCAACCATCATTATGATGTGATCAGATTCCCTCCCAAAATCACCTGGATCAGTAGATCCATCTGTCTTATCTGTCAAAATGGCTAATTTTGATCTTTCAACAGATTCTCTCTGAAACAGAAATGGAATGGTTATAGGTGATGCAACTTAATTTGAACTTGTAAGGGAAAAGCTCAAATGCTAGTTATTGTGGAAAGCAGAAACCTCGTCTTTTGATTGCACAAATGGTGACTTGTGGCTCAAAAATGCGGAAATTGACAGTACTGGTGAGAGACAGCCAAACATTGCACCATATAACATCATCTGCAACAAAATAGATGGCAATGTTATTCATAAGCAGTTCTGCAGAGCTCACCTAAAGTTGCATGAGACAGATATCAGATGAATAGTGAAACTCAAGTCTGCATGTCATAGTATTCATTCTCAACAAAGAGAATTTTGTATACCATAGAAGATTATAAAGGAGGACAAGGTTTCTTCACCAGAAGAAATCCTAAGGAGTTGATACCTCGTCAATGGCAACATCATTTTTTTTTCCCCTCAGCATGACTTATTCGAGTCATTGACATGAATGCAAAAATTTATACGGAGTGTAACGCACTAGTACAAGGGAGGAGAGCAGTGTGTGAATGAATCATACAGCATGAAATGCAAAAAAATTACGGTTCCAGGATACATATTAAAAGTTCTCGAAGAGGCATTAAATCTTAATAACATTTCCTTGAGTGACATACCTGATTAATGAAGCAACAAGTTCATTACCATTCATATCACATACTTATCCTACTCAACAAAAGTGGAGGACCATACAAAAGATAGATGTGACTTAAACCTTTCCAAGAAGCAAATCAACTGGCAGTTTGGCTAAATGATGCCCAAGAGGAGTTAGTTGTTCATTTTCATCAACAGCACCAACCTGAAGAATAGGAAACTTATTACCATCAGAATCATAATCATGAGTTATTTGAACTCTATCTACGCTGGTCCAAGGGATTGGAAAACAAAACAAAATGTTTTAATAATTTTGGGAAAAAAAAATAGCCAACGAGGACAAGCTGCCCACCAACAGAGATATAAGATGGCCCACTTCTTCTGGACTACAGAGATTGACTAACTCTTAAAAGCCCCTCCCACCCTAGTCCATAAAGAAGCTAAATAGGTAGCCCGATCCCTGAGCCACTCAGGCAACAATGTGAATCTAGACTCTAGCAAAGATTCTCACATTCCTTTCCAACAAAAGACACCAAAAGATCACGTAAAGTGCATTACGCCATAATATCTTGTTTTGTATTTGGCTTCTTTTTGGGCCAAAGCTGCTAGGGCTTTAGGGGCTGCCACTTACTAACATTCAGCAGCAACAGGACGACATGTAATTAGTTCGAGGATGTCTTGTCCTCTGAGCTTGTAATTATTAATCTTATTTACGTTTAATAATAAAAAAAATTCTTACTTAAAAAAAAGTAACAGTAAATTATAATGTAAATAAAGGTATCTTTGCCAAGAAAAGGAATTTGCCAATAGAAGAGGGAAAAGTGTGAAGCTAAACTAAGGGAGTGAAGAAAAGCATATTGCCATCTGGCAGCCCAGAAACGTATCAAGGTTCAAAGTGAACTATCTACACAAACCAGTGTCCAGGCAAGAATCGAGTCTCAATATTTTTATTTTTCATTGGGTAGGAAGGTGATGCGTATGTTCAATGCTAATGAAGAACTCGAGTGAACTATCACAACAAGATTGAATCTTTTGTTGCAACAGAATTACATAAGAAACAAAAGGATGTATTTTGTGGTTTGTGTTTAAAGGAAGTGAAATAATAAGGCAAACTCACAAAATAGGATGGGTAACAATATAAGTAACAGGGAAAAAATGAATAGAAAACAACAAAAGGATAAGTAAGATGACCACTCGGTTTCTCTAAAGGCTAAGCCACCAAGAATCGAGATAAAGATCTCATGTAAGTCACCTACTTTGTTTAAAGGAACAAATTCCACCCACACAGTTTAAAGACTCATGAAATATCGTCACCAACTAATAAAGGTATAAAGATGAAGAACAATTTAACTACGGCTGAATTTGCAATTCTCATTCAATGATCAAACGTTTGTGTATCCCTCCATTGATTACAATTACCATACATATAGGCAAATAAAAATAAAGCTCCAACTATAGTCAGGAAACCAAACTAGACTCAATTAGGGACATTCCTAAAGCTGCCCAACTCTATTATTCCCTCCTAATAGAACTAGGAAAGTAAATAAATAGATCTATCAACTGACACGCCTAAATAAAGTAAACAAATCAGAAATAAAGTCCTAACACAATTAGGAAACTTGCTGGAATTACAACTGGAACAATCCTAGTGAAAGTAGGAAACTTGCTAGAAGTTGCTTGGCGCCCAAGTTTTTCCTAAATGAGGTTCTTCCGGCCTTCCAAAAATTAATACAACTCCAAAACCAGTATATTGAAACCCATATCATGTGCTAAATAATTTATATCACCCAGACCTTACACGTTGATTAGTGAGTAACTAGTAGACTGAACTGTGCTTGTTTCCTGCGCCAGTTTCTCTCATTCTGCTCTGCTGTATTCTGTTCCTGGAACAACTTGAGTAACCAATTTTATCCTCAACTCCTCCACATCGAAGATGATCATATAAGAGTAACTTTAAACCAGATCTCATATGAAAACTCCAAGTAAGAGATAGTTCAAGTGATAACCACCCAAGAAACAGGTTGGAATCACAATTGTTTGTTCCTTCGTTGTTACTCCCACATGTCCCCGCATCACAAGGTTAGAAGGAGCTTGACACATTTGTATTGACCTTTTAACATCTCTTTATAATCCCAACAACAAAAGTATATCATGTTAGTGGAGTATGTTGTACAATAGGTCAGCAGACCAAGTGTCACACCGCAAGTGTATCAACCCCACAATGCACTAGAGAAGCACTAAAAACGAAGCACTTTTGAATAGTGTTGGATATGGGTGATGAGACTCAGTAGAAGATACAAGATATGATCAAGTCTATATTTCCAAATTTGTTTTGGAGCACCTGTTGAACCAAACATTTGAAGTAATATTATCAAGACATTTTAAAAGTGTATTAATGTAACAAAAAAAATCATGTAAAATTGAAAGGACCAATTGTCCTAGTTATATAGAAGTGTGTGCATCTTGGCCCCATAAATTCTTGCCAGTTGGAGCCTTCCTCCAAAAAGTAGTATCTTTGCTCTCGAGCCACACATCTAAAAAAGATCACCAAAAAAGGGCACTACGGGAAAGGATCTTCCACTTTTTATCATCCCGCAGGTCATCAGTAGTATCTTCCATTCAAATTGCCCTTTGAATTCTTTTAGCAACATAACTTATCTGGATTCCTAACGGTCTTCAGTTTATACTTTATAGATGTTGTAAGGAATTTGGCCTTTATTTAGAGTAATTTGAGCGCTCTATTCTCAGAGTTACCAAATTCGCTCACTCCCCTATTGAACTACGAACTAGTTCGCCCATACTGATTAGCAACTATTGAAAATATAGGGGGACAGAGGGAGTATTTAAAGGATTTAGTACTGTATACCTTTTCATTTTACTTTTTATTGGAAATTGCAGCTTCGATTTTGACACTCGGTTAGCTGTTCTTGACTTGACATGGTCCATAAATTTGAAAACTTATTTATTTTTATTTGCTACAAAAAATAAAATAAAATTATTCAGTATAATTGAAGTTAAGAATTAGATTACACGAATTCCCCGAACTAGCGAACTGCTCATATGTAATACCCTAGGGAACGCAGTTCTCTGGGAAGAGCGAACTGTGAACTCGTACTACGTTTGCGAACTGGGTGTTCTGTGAATTTGGCAACCTTGAATTAACCTTCTTTAGTTCTTCGGCTTCCATTATAGTTTTTTCAACTTTGCAAGGAACTTGTCCTTTTGTCATAAATGCAAGGAATTTGTCCTTTTGCAAGGAACTTGTCCTTGATAAAGATTTCAGGAAAAATATTAAAGTGGAACCAGAGTAAAGGAACTGGAAACACTACCTCCTTTAGTGATGAGATTGCCGTGTTCACTGCTTCGTCCTTAGGAACTTCAAGTGCCTGGAAGTAACAACTTTATCGGAATGATTATATCATCATAGTAGAATAGACATGCTCCACCCACTTTCCCTCCCTCCCACCCCTAACACCCCAAAGAAAAAATGTTCCAATGACCCTGATATTGTAAACATAACTCTATCAATCGTCCGATAATCCATAATGCTTAGAAGATATACCTTAGATAGAATTGATTGTATATTACCAAGAGAAAGTAGCTTAATCTGCAAACATAGTTCTACTAGAGGCATTCTTAACATCTCAGGGACCTTCAGACCAGAAAAAGGTGAATTAGTTTCACAATCAAGGTAAATCACGCAAGTTATTTCTGGACTTTAAAATCCAAAACTTGTGTGACTGCGTACCTGGAATCGGCGCATGAGCTTTTCAAATCTATGGCGTGTATACAAGCAAAAACAAATACCAGGTTTCACACGTCCAGCTCTTCCTCTTCGTTGCTTTGCATTTGCTTGAGATATCCAATCTTCAACCATCATAGACAGTTTCTAGCAGTAACAAATAGTGAGTCAGAAACTATCACCTTTAAGAGATTGTATCGACTACAAATTTATAACAGATCACATGAGATGAAACTATAAATATTGTAAAGACCTTCTTTGGGTCATAGCGATATTCCTTGTGCTTTCCAGAATCAATAACGTACACCACATCATCTATAGTTAAGCTTGTCTCCGCAATATTCGTGGCTATTATAACCTGCATGTATACAAAACGCACAGAAGTGAGCTTGGAACAGGATTTCCATGATTCCAACCTTTATTTGTTTGTAGGGACAAAAGAAGATGATGTCTTGCTAAAATTATGGAAAAATGATAAATGATTAGAAAAATGATCAAAAATAACTCATCCAAGAAATTTAATAGACTATCCGTAATCATTATTTTGGCCCATAACAAAGCCAAGTACACCACACAATCGCTAACAAACTCAAGAGGCCTGGAGACCCCAGTAAAAATCCCGGCATTCTGTTCCAACCAAAGGCACCAAAAGATCGCTAAAAGAGCGTATTGACACAGGAACTTCTGCTCCTTAGCCCTCCCTAATCCAACAAAATGCACCTGCAAGTGATGAATGATCGTATTCGAGTACACAAAATTCTCTCCTCCACAAAAAAAAATAATAAAAAATAAAAAAAAAATGTTGGCCCCACAAAGTACTAGCAAAATAGCACGATGGGAAAGCACACCGACATCCCGAGACAAAACCCATCTTGGCTTCCTTCCCCAGCAACATATAATGAGTATTCAATTTGCTAGTACCAAGAATCCAATCAAGAGCACACATCTTCAAGGGCACTTTAGACTTCAAAATGGAACTTGCAAGAGGAAATTGAAATGTGTTGGGAGGCCAAGCCAATTGAGGAAACATTCAGAGGAGAAGACCCAGAGGAATCCAACTTAAATTGGGAAATCGCCATATCGAATTGGAAGAGTGGCGTCTAGAACAATAAGTATTGAGGTGAGTTCTTCGATTTTCTTTTTCTTTACTACCTTCGTTTTTAAATGAAAGTGACGCTTGGTATGTGAGTTGCGAAAAACCAAGCGTCGCTTTCATTTGAGAACGGAGGGAGTATTTTATTTATTTTTTTATGTTTAGATAAGGAGAAAGCATGCATTAAAGAAACTTCCAAAGAAAGTACAGCAGCGGAGGACAAGATGTCCTCTTGAAAAGATAGTTACAGATTAGCGTAACGCCCAGTTACGCTGGACATTAGTACTAAAATAGCCCCTAAAAGCTCTATAGCTCTAGCTCATAAAGAAGCTAAATAAGTATCCTGTCCCACAACATATCATCCGCTACGACCACCCTATCAAACACACGAGCGTTCCTTTACAGCGAAAGGCACTAGATAATAGCAAAGATTGCATTACGCCAAAATAACCGCTTTTCCTTTCCTCTCCCAAAACCCACAAAGCACACATGAATGAACTCCATAACACTAGAAGGACTAACCCATGCTTCACCAAAAACACTAAACAACCTACTCCAAATGAGCCGAGCATAGGAACAAGTAAGAAACATATGTGTTGCAGTTTCCTTGTGTGCCCGACATAAAAGACAAATATTAGGTGAAAGAGCCATCCACGGTCTCCTCCTTTGGTGCAAATCATTTGTATTCACCTTATCTAACGCCAATAGCCACACAAATGCTCGCACCTTGTGAGGAACCATCACCCTCCAAATCATATCTGAAGCAGGAAACCCAAATGTTGAAGAAAGGATTTACACGAACAACCTCCAGATCAATCACCAACCCATCTCCTACCATCCTCACCGTCAGAAATGTGAACAGTCTCCAATAAGGTCATCCATCTCCCAGTCCTAAGGGGCTCTCCGCAAATGAAGGTCCCAAAGATTGCGTTTGTGAGGATAAAACTCAACCACTGCACCACCCTGATGAGTGGAGAGCTGATAAACTCTAAAACCTCATACTGAAGGCTGCCCTTCCTTCCACACATCCTCCCAAAACCTAATCCGCCGACCATTCCCCAATGTTAACTCAACAAGAGGCATAAAGGTTGAAGTAACCTCAGACGCAAACTTCCACTGGCTAGCATGAGTAGAACTAGTGGCTAATTGAGCATCCCAACCGTTAGCTTGCAACCCATATATACTCCAAATAACTCTATGCCATAAACTCTCCGGTTCAAGAGGGAACCGCCACAACCATTTTCCCACAAGAGCAACATTCCTGTGCACCAATCTACCAATGCCCAAGCCTCCATTTGACTTAGGCCGACACACACGATCCTAACTCACCAAGTGATCTCTCTTAGCCCCATCCACACCTGACCACAGGAAATCCCTCATCAACTTCTCAATGCGATCTGCCACTGAGATTCTAAATAGTGAGAGATAATAAAGGGTGATACTGGTAAGACAAGATTGGATAAGAGTAATTCTACCACCCAAGGAAAAATACCCATGCTTCCACCCATCCTATCGCTTAGAAACCTTATGCACAATCTGTTTCCAAAACGCCTCTGATCTACCACCCAAGGAAAAATACCCATGCTTCCACCCATCCTAGGCACCCCTAAGTAAGTGAGGGGCCACATCTACACCTGACACCCAAAGTCATCATCAAAATTAATCCTAGCCAAACTACACTTAGCAGGATTTATCTTCATCCTTAGATAACTCAAACAATTGTAGGAGTGTAAGAACATTCTTAAACGTGCCACGGACAAGAAAAGAATAGTATCATCGGCTAAGTGTGAAACCAGAAGCCCTTCTCGGCCCACCGAAAAACCATCAACCACCCCCATCTCCGCTCCTCTCCAACTACCTGCTAAGCACGTCGACTACCAAAGTGAAAAGAATGGAGATAAGGGGTCCCCTTGCCTCAGCCCCCAAGAGGAAGTAAACCAATCCCGCAGCACCCCGATCACCAAAATTGAGAAGTAGGCATTAGAAAGCACTCTCTAATCCGTCTCCACCGTGTTCTAAACCCCTTTTGCTCCAACACCTTATCCAAGAACCGCCCACTCACCCTATCATAAGCTTTCTCAAAATCGAGCTTAAGGACAAACCCATGCTTACCGTATGCCTAGCATCGGACGCCACCTCATTTGCTACCAGAGCAGCATCCAAAATCTACCTCCCCTCCACAAAAGCACTCTGTGTGAGTGAGAAATAGTATTAGATAGGACCTCCTCCAACCGTCGTGAGAGGACCTTCGCAATGATCTTGTACACACTGGAGATGAGACTAACTGCGCGAAAGTCCTTGACCTTGATTAATTGATCCTTCTTTGGCGCTAGGGTTATGAAGCTAGAATTAATGCTCCTCCTAAGAACGCCTTGCTCGTGAAATTCCATAAATACATCAAGAAGATCCCCCTTAATAACCTCCCAAAGAATGCCATAGTGAAACCATGAGGCCGAGTGCTTCCCTATCCATACTGAAAACTGCTGCCCTTTATCTCATCCTCCTCAAAAGGCCGCTCCAGCCAAATCGCCAAGTGTTGAGCGATGGGGCTCCATGTCAGACCCTCCAACCAAGGTTGCTCTAACTCTTCCTCCTGAAAAAGCATCCGATAATAGTCAGTAATCTCCCGACTAATAGGCCCTACATCCGTGGCAACATCCCCAATCTTTCTCACTAGCTCCTTGTTGTAGTTCATGTTCCGCTTCCCATTAACTATCTTGAAAAAGAGCTTAGAATTTGTGTTGCCCTCCTTAGCCCACTTCATCTTCATTTTCTGACATTGACGTTGCTTTTCTCTCAACAACACCTCCTGTAGTTCATTCTTCAGATCCACACTCCTCTCGAGCAGCCCCTCCCCGTCCTCCCCATTACTAAGAGCCTCAAACACCTTTTCTATCTCATGTAACAAAGTCACCTTCCGCACCCACACATCCCCAAAGACCTCCTTATTCACCCTTTGAGCTTCTCTTTTTATGAATTTTGTTTTTGCATAAAACAATAACCCCTCCATCCTTGGACCTCACATGCATTCCACCATTGCACCGGACTAAATGAAGCACAATCGGGAAATGGTCAGAACAAGGCCGAGGCAAAACCTCCTGATTAGTGACAGGAACTCATCCTCAATTGCATTAGTGAACAAGAACCGATTAAGTCTTGAAGAAGCATTCCAACGACCCCGTACACTCCATGTACGAATAATAAATCACGTAACTCGCACTCCATAATAAAACAATAAAAATCCCTAATACCAGCTTGGCCACCAGAACCCCCTAACCACTGCCAGGGTGCAAACAACATTGAACTCTCCCCCTACAATCCAAAATGGAGAACAAGGACCTGCCAGAGCACTCAGCTCCTCGAAAAATATGCTCGATCCCCATGTGTGCACGGCCCATAAATTGAAAAGAACCACCATTGTCCCCTACCTTTGACCTCCAAACAAACCGATCTAGAAAAAGACCCAAAATTAACGTCCACCTTCACGACAAAACGAGTATCCCAGGCCACCAAGATCCCCCCCGAAGCCCCCTCCGGAGGCAAAGCCACCCAATCCTTGTCTTGTACTCCCTCCATCCCATTTTGTCTGTTAGGTTTGCCTATCTTTAGTTGTCCCAAATTTGTTTGTAAGGTTCATCATCCAATACTTGAAATAATTGAGATTTATTTTTCCAATGATGCACATGTTTGCTCCCAATGAATTAGCAACAAATGATTATGTATATCCATTGTTTTTTAGTACACTTAATTCTTGACCATGTTGCTTTCTTTACAAATGACATTTTTAAAAGCTCAAAATTTATGCCATTTCACCCAAAATGAAAACTTTTTGATTATATTCTTAATATGCGTATTATAGTCAAATTTTACAAACAAAATGGGAGGGAGGGAGTAACTCCCAAAAACTTCCAAAGAGGAAAGAATCGACAGCTTCAAACTTCGTCTCCTGAAGAAATAAAACGTCCGGTGATGATCTAGAGACAATCTCCTTCACCAAATCCCTCTTCATCTGACTCCCTAAACCATTCACGTTCCAACTAAGAATTTTCATTAAAACCGACTCTTCTCCTTTCTTCCTTCCTCCTTATCATATTTAATACTGGACTCGAGGTTCTTCAACTCTCTCTCCCAATTCCTCTATCTCCGCGAACTTCCCTTTAGAGTTAGGTACCAGTCGAGGCAACACTTCCCGCCAAGAAAAATTTAAAAGCTTACAACTCAGCTCATCAAGTAGCTTATGTGGTAGCTCAGGGTCTCGATCATCACTAGTCCCAACCAAGGGAGCAATTTCGACAACATTTTCTCCGCAGGAATGGAATCAATACAATCAATCACAAGAGAGGAGCTCAAGATATTAGAATCCCCTACATTTAGCAAATTCACCGCTTCCTAAGGACTCACAACGCCTCCACCTCATCCTCCCAATGCAAACTGTCAATTTTAAGAAGGCCCTTATCCTTCTCAAATTCACTCATGGAAACATAATCTTCATCTTAGCCAGCAGCACCCTGCGACCCCCTATCAAAATCACCAACTCACATATTCTACCTAAGTTTATCTTGAACATCAGCAAGTGGAATATTATCTTTAAGAGTAGTTTCCCTTCAACTCAGCCTCCGCAGCCAAGCCCCAAAAAGACATATATAACCAATTGACTGTCCTGCAGTATAAACTGAAGGAGGAAGGATAACCGTCGCCTCCATACCACTAAGTTGCACGGAGACGATGACAGAAACGTAAACGGGTATGGGTACGGGGAAACGACAATTTTATTATTAAAATTAAAATTTAAATTCCTTTCTAAGAATATTTATGTTTGGTTTTATAATAAGTTGATATACAACTAGATAAGAGCATCCCCATCAAAAGGGTTTATGGGAGGGGTCGTATCATGCCACCTCACCATCTTACAAACCCCATCTTCCTATTGATAAAAACCTCAAAACAGTTTTTCTTAACTCCACAAACCTCTTACACAAGACTCTCTCCCATTGAAACAAACATCTCTCAGCTTTTTCATGAGACCCACACTCAACTCATCATTTTCATTTTTCTGAATAACTATTATATTTTGTTTCTAAAAATATAAATCAGCCAGGAAATTGTATTTATATTAAAAAAAATTATGTTTGAGGAATTTAATAATTTTGTGGTTAAGTATTTTAGAAATTTTGTGGGTTTGGATTTTGCTAATTCTGTGGGTAAGTATTTTGGGAATTTTGTGGGTAAGGATTTTTCGAATTTTGTGGGTAAGGGTTTTGAGCATTTTGTGAATTTGGGGGGTTTGGGCAATTTTGTTAATTCCCAAAATTTTCAAAATTAAGAAAATCAAATACCCATTTCCAAAAGGACTTTAGCTCATTTTGAGACACACAACAAATAATTAGAACTAGGATATTGAAAGAGATGATAAAATTAGAGAGAAGATATAAAGATGGTGTGAAAAATTCTGAAAATTATCATCATTATTTAAAGAAGAAATTATAAGTAATAAATATTTTTTTTAAAAAAAATTAACAGTCTAATTTTTAATTTTATAACTTAAATCACAAATTTTATGATTTTGTTACCGTTGAGTGCATTAGATTTTCTTTTAATTTTTTTTTTCTAAAAAAAGAACTGAACGAGTGGTGTTGGAGAGCAATGGCTCCTTGGCACGTGTCACATCAGTGACAAGTTTCACGAAGCCGTTGGTCTTCCTGGCATCTTTGACTGACCTAAGTAGGCATCCCCCGGGTGCTTCCAATGCACGCGCCTCAAACCCCACACCCAGTGCCTTGTAGGAACAAGAATTTGCTAATATCTAAAGTCACTTAATATGTAACAATATAAGAGGAGAGATAGAACTATATTTTTTGTTCGAATAACACTTTTGCTGTTTTTTATATCAATAAAATTAAATCACATTAAGATTAAAAGCTTTTTATAATCTTTATAAAGCTAAATAAACAATGGTATATAATAAAACAAATTATAACCACCTAAAACATCACAATAAATTTCTGGTTACTTTGAAACATGCTAAATTTCAATTAACTAAATTTAGCTATCTTAATTTAAGTTTGATTTTTCAACATGCCCACTCAAACTTGAATCTTTACTTAGGAGCAACTACCCCAGGCATAGTCTTGAATTTTTCAAACAAATCAGCCTTAAGAGGCTTTGTCAAGACATCGGCAACTTGTTTTTCAGATTTGCAAAACTGAAGTTCAATCTCCTTTTCCTTGATCAGATTTCTGATGTAATGATAACGAATATCAATGTGCTTACTACGACCATGAAACGCAGGGTTCTTTGCTAGTGCCATAGCAGACTTATAATCACAGTAAATAGTTGTTGAACTGTTTTTCATGATGATCTAATTCTGCTAACATTTTCCATAGCCAAACTGCTTGACAAGCTACTAATGTTGCTATATTCAGCTTCTGCTGTAGATGAAGCTACTACTTGTTGCTTTTTCGATGACCATGATATGATACTATTACTTACATAAAAGACATATCAAGAAGTACTTTTGCGTGTATGAAGGTTACCGGCCCAAATCACTATTGGTGTACCCGACCAACTTTTAATTATTTGATTTGGTATAGAAGATCCCATGATCTCGAGTACCATTAGCATAACGAAGAATCCTCTTTGCTGCTTGCAAGTGTGATTGATGTGGCTTTTCCATGTACCAACTAATCAATTAGACTCCATAGACAATATCAGGTCTTGTGGAAGTCAAATATCGAAGACTACCAAAATACTCTTGTAGTAAGTTGGATTTACCAATTCTTCGCAACCTTCTTTCTTCAGCTCGACTCTTTCTGCTATGGGAGTCCTAATAGTTGGTGTTGCATCCGTTTTGAACCTTTTCAAGATATCAGTGGCATATTTCTTTTGCGAACAAATATACCGTCATTAGTGTGTTGCACTTCAATGCCGAGGGAATACGACATCAATCCCATATCCGTCATCTCGAATTCCTTCATCATTGCGCCCTTGAATTTATCAAACATTGCTTCACTATTCCCAGTGAATATAAGATCATCAACATACAAACATAAAATCAAAAGATCACCATTACCCTTTGTCTCGACATATAGTGCATGTTTATGCGGACATTTATGAAAGCCATCTTGCAATAAATGTATATCAATGCGAGAGTACCAGGAATGAATGCTTCTTTAAGCCATACAAGGCTTTCTTGAGGCGATAGACTTTATTTTCACCCCCTTTCTTCACAAAGCCTGGCGGTTATTCCACATAAACTTCTTCTTGAAGTACACCAATCAAAAATGCTGATTTTACATCCATTTGATGAACTTTCCATCTATTTTAGGCTGCAAGAGATAAGATCGTACCAACTGTGTCCATTCTAGAAACAAGAGCAAATACCTCAAAGTAGCCAATTCCCGGCTTTTGCTTATAGCCTTTGACTACCAATCTCGCTTTGTAGCATTCAACTTCACCATTGGGTCTGAACTTTGTTTTGTACACCTATTTAACACTAATTGGTTTCTTTCCCACCGGTAAAGAAGTCAACTCCTAATTCTTATTTTTCTCGATCGAGTTGATCTCCTCATTCATGGCTTGGATCCATTTTTTCATGTGCTGCAGCATTGTCATACTCCCTCCGTCCCTTAAAAGTTGTCAATTTTTCTATTTTGGGCTGTCCCAAAAAGCTTGTCATTGCCATATTACTATTTGGGGACTATCCAAATAATAATATGCCAACTCCTTTAAAATATTGACTATCATTAACTCACTATACTTGAAACTAACATCAACCTATTAAAAATGAAGTTCTCGATATAAATCTGTTGAACTTCTTTATATTGGAACAATTCAATTATTTGACCCATTAACTCATTATACTTGTAACTAACATCAACCCATATTATTTTCAGCATTTATATTTATTGTAAAACAATATTTTTAACAGTAATAATAGGAAACAAAGCATTAAGTGATGTTCCCTTAATATTTTGTATTTCCTAAATATAGCAACCTTTAGGGGACAGAGGGAGTATAAAATTGGATCACAATCAACAAATAAACAAAAATGTACTAGAGAATCATCAGTCAAGTTAATATCTTCCTCATCATCATCTCTAGTCACCACATAATCTCGCAATCGTGCTAGCATGACACGATTTCGCTGTGGACGTCCTGCTGGCCTTGCATCTACTACAACAGAGGAAGCGTTTGGGCTACTTGTCCAAGGATGAATTTGTGACTCATATATGTGGAAACTTCATTAATAATGACATTACTTGTGGTATTATTGTTTTGATCCCACTTTCATTCTTCATCTTCGACAAATCGAACATCCCTACTAATAATAACCACCTCACTATCTGGTTATACAGCTCATAACCCTTTGTCACGTCACTCTAGCCAATAAAGATGCATTTTCTACTCTTATCGTCGAGCTTCTTTCTCTTCTACTTCGGTAAACGGGCATATGTTATACACCCAAATACACGTAAGTGAGATACACCTGGCTTATTCCCACTCCATGTTTCTTCTGGTGTGTTCGTCCACGAACACTCCTAGTGGGACACCTATTCAATAGATAAACTGCACAAGAAACAACCTCTCCCCAAAATGGTTTAGGCAAATGTTTGGCCTTAAAGATGCTTCTAGCGATCTCAAATATGGTTATATTTTTTCTTTCTACTATACCATTCTGCTGAGGAGTGAGGAGTATAGCTAGCCGTTAATTGATGTCGAATTCCATCTTACTTGGAATGATCATTGAATTCGTTAGATGTAAATTCTCCAGCTTTGTCAGACCTCAAGGTTTTTAAAGGAAAACCGCTTTGTTATAACAACTGCTTTGAACTCCATGAACTTGTTTAATGCCATAGATTTTCTTTCAACAAATAAACCCATGATTTTCTAGAGAAATCATCTACAAATAGTAGAAAATACCGTTTCTTTCCAATAGATTCTACCTCAAATTTGTCCACATATATTTGTGTGCACCAACTCTAATGGTTGCTTCGTTCGTCTTGACTTTCCGATCCTAAACGAGTCTCGATGATGTTTTCCAAGAATACAACCTTCACAAAGGTCGTTACGGGCATCAATAAAAGGTAAACTTGTCACCATATCCTTCTACGCCAATAACTTCAAGCCACTGAAACTCAGATGACCAAATCGAAGATGTCATAGCCATTTGTTATCTTTAATCATGACTTGTAAGCTCATCAATGTTCTTCTTAAAGTGACAAAGGAAACATACGATTGTCATATTCACCTTTATAATACACTTGTTACTTTTTCCCTTGATCTCGCACACACCATTTTCAATGTGAACTTTGTGCCCTTTTTCTGAAAGTTGGCTAATCCTAATCAAATTCCACAATAAACCTGGCACATAAAATACGTCTTGCAATCGTAACATTAGTACCATTTTTTGATTGAAAACTAATGTTACCTTTATCCATCACAGAAATTTTGGACCTATTTCCAAAATTTACTTCTCCTTTCACTATTTCGTCTAAAAAAGAAAACAACTCCTTTTTTCCAGTCATGTGATTGCTACACCCTGTATCAAGATACCATATATCATTATGGTTCTCAACCTCTGGACCTTGTTTGCAGGCAAGGACCAAATTATCCTTTACTCGAGCTGCATTTGCTTGCAATACATGTTGCAAATTTGTTCGGCATTCTAATGCATAATGTCAAACAGTCTACATTTGTAACACTTGATTTTGGATTTGCCTTAATTCGATCTTCCTCCTGAAAGAACTGCCTTCTACAATCTTATCCCTATTTGAGAGAAAATAGTTTCCTCTTCCACGACCACGGCCGCGACCACGACTTTGGCCGCCTTGGTATCCACCACGGTTAGTGAGATTCTCTCTACCTTGATGTGGAACTATTATCACGTTGGTTCATTCATTGTTCATGCGGGGACAACGAACCCAATAATCTTTCAAATGACAACTTTGATAGATCTTGCACTTCTTCAATAGCTGTCACTAAATAATCAAATTTTGCGGTCAAAGATCGCATAATTTTTTCTACCACCCTTTGATCGTTCATTACTTCTACATTAATCTGCAATTGGTTGACAATGGCTTGAACTCGATCAAAATAGATGGAAAATGATTCCAAGTCATATGTAAAGACTCAAATTTGGCTCTAAGTGTTTGCGAAGGAACTTGTTTGACTCGATCATCACTTTTGTAGGATTTCTGCAGAATCTCACACGCTTCATGTGATGTTTCAACCCTCGATATTTTTTGAAATATCGATTCTTCCACAGCTTGAAGCAGGGCATATAATGCCTTTTGATCCTTTTTCCTTGTTTCAACAAGTAAATCCCTCTCCTCCTTTTCAAGCGACTCAAATGCAGATGAGTCAAAGCCTGTCTCCACGATGCTCCAGAAATCTTGTTTGCGGAAAAATACTTTTCAGTTGGACAGACAATTATTTCCATTAAAATACTTTCATTTGGAGTTGAAATTAATTGTTTGCAGCCATGATTTAATATTGGATACTTTTAACACTCTAGCTCTGATACCAAATGTAGGAACAAGTTTCACCCAATATGTAACAATAATAAAAGGAGAAATAAAACTATTTTTTGTGCGGAATCACACTTTTGTTGTTTTTGATAACAATAAAATCAAATCACATTAAGATTACAAACTTTTTATAATCTTTCTAAAGCTAAATAAACAATGGTACATAATAAAACAAATTATAACCACCTAAAACATCACAATTAATTTCTTGTTACTTTGAAACATGGTAAAATTCAATTCACTAAATTTAGCTATTTTAATTTAAGTTTGATATTTTAACATGCCTTTCACGCGTGAAGTAGCTGCCCATTTTTGCCTTGGTTTCTAATAATCCAACCTTTCAGCGAGTTGCAGAAAATAATCCCACCTTTTATATTTGCAGAGAATAATTCCACCTTTCACTATAGTTGCACGAAACAGTCTCGGCTGGACGTCGTTACCTTCTCTATTAGATTTTAATGACGTAAAAAGAAATGCAATTAAAAGAAAAGGAAATAATAGTCAATGCGATGTTATAAAAATCTAACGGAAAAGGCAACGGCATCCACCTGGGATCGTTATGTGCAACTATAGTGAAAGGTGGGATTATTCTCTTCAAATATGAAAGGTGAGATTATTTTCTGTAACTCGCTGAAAGGTTGGATTATTAAAAACCAATTTTCCTTTTTTTTAATATTCCACAAACCTGGTTTGAGATCTCAAACCCCTTCAAATCCCATCCCCATTGAAGGTCAGAGAGGGGATTGAAATCTCAAACCTCCCCCTCAAACCTTCAATGGGGATGCCCTAAGATAGGAGAAATCCTGAACTTCAACCTCTTCTGACGGGGCCCACCACTTCCCTGACATTTATTGTCAATTAAAAAAGATGAGAGAGAGAGCAAAAACACTATTCAGCCTTCTTTACCTGCCCATCCACTTTCTGCCATTTATTACTATTTAAAAAGACGGAAGAGAGACGGAAGAGAGGAGAAACACTCGGGCCCCACCACTTTCCTATTAATCTTATACTCCCTCCATCCCGTGATTAGCTTTCAAAAACACCCAATTATATGTCCCAAAATTAGCTTTCAAAAATCAAAAAACCCCATTACTTTCCAACAATACCCTTCACTAACTCACAAATACAAGAAAATATATACTCTCACTCTCCAATCACAAGGGAAAATCAAAGTCTAAAAACACTCTCTTTTGAAATCTTGTGCCGTCCCAATTTATGAAAGCTAATTCTAGGACGGAGGGAGTAATATTAAAGTCAACCACACACACATTGCCAGAAAATGCATATATGAAGTACAATTAAACTTTAAAATATTGAAATGATTAGGAGAGAGAAAGTCTTTGTCAACTCCCTAAGGTTCATGGCCTCGAGAGAGCTCGAGAGAAGGCCGGAGAGACGTCGGCCTTAACCACACAACGCCGGAAAAAAGAGTGGGAGATGCGAGATTTGTGGCTGGATCCGTTTCCGAGATGTACCAACCACTCTGTCAACCATCCCCACACATCTGAAGGGCTCGTTGTAAGTGAAGATTCCCTCATCCATGATGCCAACCGGCGCATCATGGAGAGTGGATAAATAATAAACCTACAGGCACATAAACGAGAAGGAATTATCCCCATACCACACATCCTCCCACAATCAAACCTGATTACCGTTACCCACTTAATTACTAACTACAGGAAAGAAAAAAAGACGATGTTTGAGATATGAACTTCCTGGGCACGAATGGGAAATTATGGAGTCGGCACGTGCATCCCATTTACTTTGCTAAAGATCGTACTTTGTTCTAGTAACTCGGTGCCATAAGTAGTTGAAGTCCTGTCGAGAATCCCAACACACGAAATGTATTTGGGTACCAAACAACCAAACCTCACCAACCCCCTCCACCCTGGATCTACCACTATGTCCTAACTAACAAGGTGATCCTTCTAACTCTCATCTGCCCCAGGCCACAGAAAGCCCCTCATCATCCTCTCCAACTTATTACTCACACTACCCGGGATCCTAAAAAGAGAAAGATAAGGAGGGATTCTAGCCATACACGACTGAATAACTATGATCCTTCCCCCAAAAGATACAATAACACAGCTGTCCAACCATCTAGACACTTAGCAAGCCAAGACACAATAATACAACAGGATCCCAAAAGGACGCACAACGGAGATTTCCTGAGAAGAACATCGGTAAGTGAGGGACCCATGTTGAACTTGGCACCCCACCAATGTAGCTAAACAATTCTACTGTCTTTATTATCCCACACCGCACTACACTTGGAAAAGTTGATCCTCATGCAAGAAACAACCATTCCATAGAGTCACCATCAACCAAAACCGAGAGATTGCCATTATAAACAACCCCGATCCACCTTTGCCATCTCTCCACCCAACCTCCGAAAACCCATATTAAAATTATCTGTAACTCTATCCAAAACCCCATCTCACACGATCCTTCACCTTCTCAAAATCAAGTTTGAAAACCAGCCCTTCGAAACTAGAATGACCAGCATCATCCAACACCTCATTGACACCTAAAGCTGCATCATGGATCTTTATCCACCCCAAAATCTCTGAATTGTCGAGATAGTCCTTGACAAGACTGGCCGTAATCTAATTGAAAGGACCCAAGTAATGATCTTGCATACACTGGTGACCAATCTAATAGGTCTAAAGTCCCTCACCTTAATCAATTATCCTACTTTGGGACGAGAGTAATGAAATTGATGTTTATATTATGACCTATCACCCCAATTGTATGAAACTCTGTGAAGACCCCTATGAGATCCGCCTTGATCACATCCCCAATAATCCTAGAAAAAGGCCAGCAGATACTAACCGAGTTCGTACACAACAAAATAATTTACTATGTTAAAGAATTACAAAAAAAGAAAATTTAATTAGTATTATCTTAACAACTACCTTATATACCAATTTGATAATGCACATGTTTAGTTTTTTTTTTTTTGGCTAATGAATATGATTAATTAAACATTACTATAACATGACTTGTTTGCGAGTAGATTATATTCTTTTTTTTTTAAGTCAACATTAGTACTTTAAGGTATTCATTGCAAGAGGAATTAGCTACTCCATTTTGTAGTTATTTTATTTAGTTGTTTTGCCTGACATTTTTTCTTGATATAGAAGCAGCAGTAGTGCCCATGACTTTCTATTTCCTTCCTTTGTAAAATGTTTTACATGTAAGAAATCCAAGGGTGTTACCACAATAATGACCTTTCAACAAGATTATTTAGCGTCAGTGAAATAAATAGGAATAACCATCCAATTTCAACCATGGAAAATCCAAACTTTTCATTTTCCAATAATCATAAAGTAATATTTTTTGGCTGTGAACACCACAGAAACAAAACTTATTTATAACCATTTCAAAGAATCTTTTGCTCAGATTCTTAGCACAAAACATGTGTTTAGAAGTGATACTACGTACATGTCAAAGAATATCAATGACAGTTCACGCTTTAAAAAGATAGATATCACAGTATCTACGAGAATAGAAAGGGCACCACTACTTATTCTAAAAACGGAAGGAAACCAAAAGCCCTAGCAATGAACGAAACCTGCACAAGAGCAAGAAGATTCTGTATGAAATGTATATATAGGACCGTAACACATACCTTACGCATATTTCTAGGTGGCTGTGAAAAGACCCTCTTTTGGTCAGCTGCCGCTACAGATGAATGTAGTGGCAAGAGCCACTCAGAAGATTCTCCACCAAAGCGATAAGAAGCAGCTAGTTTATCATACAATCTGTGAATTTCTGAAACACCCTACAACATAGTTACAGGCATATTTATCAATCAACCACCATGACTTATGTTCAGAATCAAAAGACTTGTATAGATGTCTTACAGGCAAGAAAACAAGAATTGCACCATCACCACTATTTTCATCAATGTGACACACCAAGTCTTCAAGTAGATCATAATCAATAACATCTTCATTCAACTTTTTCTGCAGAAAACAATTATCAACCCGGTAAGGATTTTATAAAGCTTGACAACCATGTTATTGATGCCAATGGGAGCTGGCAGCATGCAATATACCAGATTCAGTTGAGTTTGTTCACTGTATGACTGATATGAGCTGGGGATATAGTGTGGGTTCATGCACTCCTCCGACAGTAGAGATTCGTCGCCCATTGAAGACAAGACAAGATTTTTCATCCCTCTACGGTTGTTGATAGAAGCACTGATAGTCTTGAAAACAAGCACAAAGTTAGGCACTTCGTTATCAAGATACTACACTAAAAACAACCTGTTCGGCATGAAATCAACTGAGAAGATCAGCAACATAATATATACATCCAGGAAGTTGTCACAAGCGAATACTAATTGATTAACAATATTTAACGGCTACTGTTCAGCCTTATCTTGTGAGCACAAACATCAGTTCAAACTTGGTCTTTTGAATGAGATCATGCAATATTTAAGCTCATAATAGATGTATCCCATACCCAAAAAAATAAAATAAAAATAAAAAATAAAAAGCATTACAACACTTAAGATTATGGCTGTAAATTGCAAAGTATACAATTTGAGTAATGATTATCTATGACAAACTACTACTACATACATCACTACTGAACAATATCAGTCCTGATTTGTTAAAAATATATCCCTTAAAAAGATTAAGCACCTTATATCCAAATATCTCAGAGCCTAAACAAGCAGGAGAATCCGATGGAAGGCGATAGTTGATATTTTCATATATATCTTCAAGAAAGTATGTTGACACAGGATGAGTTCGGCCTTCTGCAGTCATGACTGGGCAGTCCCCAAAATATCTTGAAAACAAACTTGAATCAACTGTTGCAGACCTGAACAGCAAAGATTTAAAATATTGGACAGGACAGACTATAAACAAAGAACATTACATGCTTCAGCAATCAAATATTCACGGCTTACATAAGAATGATCTTCACTGTCGAAGTACCACAAGCAGACTGCTTTTCCAGCAAACTCTTTAAAACAATGAGTAGGAAGTCACCCTGTTTACATCAACAAAAGCTGTCAAATTGTGCAACAATGGTGCAAAACAAAGTCTTAAATTACATTACTTCATTTATCACATAAACATCTGAGCACTTTAAAGAATATAATACCAATATTAAGGCACGGGTAAAACTAGACGGAAAGAAATCAAGGAAACAACATTCTGACGACATATCTTGGTGCATACTATTTGCAAAGTCCTTCACATGGGGTGTTTATTTGCAACATTGCAAGTCTTTTTTCCAGTGCCTTGCATTTCCCTCACAAATCCCCCCCATCCCTATTATGAAGTTACTGTTGAACATGAAGGCAACATGAATGTGCAGACCTTGGCATTTGTATGGACCTTGGCTTTGGGAATAAATTAATAATTAGACATGCGACAATGAAGAAGACTGGGGATAGTTATTTCCCCCGATAGTGCATGCTTTGCCATGTTAGTAGTGAGAAGTCATGCATGCCTTCATGCACTATAATTTTGAAATGTTCCTTTGGAGTAAGCTACTAGGTGTGCATGGGAGAGGCTTGGGTTTGCAATCTAACACTTTTCAAGTTTTCCAGGTTCGTTATGCAGGCTTCAGAGGGGGAAAGGAGAGTAAGACGTTGTGGCGCAACAGTTTCTAGGCAATTGTTTGGTGCTTGTGGCTGGAACAAATGCATGGGTTTTCTCTACTCTCTGTCACTTGAGTTACTGTCCAGCTCAGGAACACAGTCATGTTTTTAGCTTCCTTATGGTCTAGGGCATCTGGGGCTTTTAGGAGTCACCAATTTTTGCGTTGCAGAGAAATTGGGCCAATCTATAATATTTTTTTATAGGAGGACAACAAATCCTCTAAAGTTGTAGCACTTGCTTCCTGTTAATAACTCAAATAACAAAAAAAAAAATAAAGAAGTTTTCCATTTTAACATAAGGCGCATGCTGACCTAGCTAAAATTTAGAAGATTCTTTTTTTTTTTTTTTTAATAATGTTTAGGAGGTTTATCAGAAGAAGAAAAAAAAGTAATGGATAATTATAAAAAAAAAGTTCAAGCAAACAGGTTCATTAAATGCCTCCTTGGACTCTAGTTCTAGATACATGAAGATTCAGCTTTCCTGCTGAAACTAGAGAGTAGATTGCCACAACTGACAACATTCACAAAAATCCAAGAAGTTTCATGCACTTGTAAGCAACTTTTTAAAATTAAGGCAACAGCAAAATGGAGAAGGAAAAGGACCTTGCTACAATGAAACCAACGCAAGGAAACAAAAAAAAACAAAAAAACAAAAAAAAAAAAAAAAAAAAGAAAACGATAACCCGCAGAAACAATTTTGTCAAATGGAAATGATTCCCACATTACTGGAGCTATAGAACTGAAAATTAACACTTACCAATAAAGAACGCTCATGCACCTCATCAACTATAACATGAGTTACACCATGAAAGTTCTTGTTTCCCTGAAAGAGTAAAATAAACATGATGTTGACTTTCACAATAATGTTCTCACAGGAAATGCCAATGTCATCTTCTACAGTATTTAAAAAATGAGAAGGAAAAGAAAAACAGAGAGAGAGAGAGAGAGAGAGAGATCGTTAGAGAATTAGAAGGAAAAAATAGAACTGACGAGCAAACAAAATGGTATTGATCTCATGCAATTCCTAATTTTGTCTTCAGGAGGTATGAAAATAAATATTGCAAGAATTCATTTTTTCAATTAAGAATAAATTTGGATTAAGCAGCAATGAAAGAATACAAGCTAGAAGAACAATAGGTACTCAAAATTCTAAACAAAAATCACCCTAATGGCGTTCAATGTCAGTTAGGGAAACCCTCGCAAAAGCCCCTGCCGCTTTCGCCCGGATTGATAGAGACACAAAATAAACCACAAGGCCCTAAATAAAAAATCTAGTGGCTTGAAAATCCCCATGAAATATGGGAATTTCATTCCAGCGAGAGGCACCAGAAAACGGCCATAATTGCAACTTATGCTCCTTTCCCTTCCCCGACCCAACATAACGAATTGCAAATGTTGCACGATAAATAGTTAAGTACAAGATTAAGCAGTAAAAGTGACATGCTAAATTAACAGCTAGTCCTAGTAAACCCAATTTAATCTTGCGACCAGCCAAGATGTACTTCATACCATAATGGTTTGTTTCAATGACATAGTTTGTGGTAAAAACAGCAGAACACTTGCAGTATAAATATGAAAAAATTGGTGGCCGTGGCCAAAAACCAGTAAGCCATGATTCTTGAATATACAACTAGAAAAGATCAATGCTAACTCTGAATTTTTTAAGCAGCCACAGCCACTAATGTATTGTAACAGATTTAGGTATAACAGAGCTGCTTCAGCAGTAGCAAACCCTCTATAGAAAAAGCAGGAGAATGGAACAGTCAAAGCAACAACATATTTAATAAGAAACCATCAGGTCCTGATTAAATGCAGAAAAAGAATACAGGATTTAGCACCCTACCGCAATTTGACGTAAAAGAATACCGGTCGTACAGAAGAGGAGTTTGGTTTGATCATTCCTGCAAAAATAGTAGTGAGCAGAAAGCAAGAAGTATTAGTAACATCAAGATAAAGATATTTTTAACCAATAACCAAAGCATACATTATTCGTAATCTTAAGAAGTTTTCTCTTAGAAAAGAGTGTAAAATTAACATGCAAAATGGTACCATGGAGAAAAATACAAATTAGCATTTGCATATATTTTTTTTTTTTATGGAACATTTATTCATATAAGGGATATTACACATACTGAGGTGCCCTGTTCTTAAGTTTCTTGCACACACTACTCCTCAAACCAAACGTATTGTACACCGTACCCCTAACCCCTAACTTCCATTAGATTACCGTTCAATGGCATATGAAAATACCAAAATGCCCTCTCCTTACCCCACCCCCATCCCTTCCCCATCCTTTACTTTCTCTCTCATCCCCCTCCCCTACCAAA
>BSSO01000747.1:0-29133 GCA_030267885.1 Mesembryanthemum crystallinum
TTAAATTTGACGAACATAATTAAACGGGTTGGGAGCAGGTCATTTTCGTGTTGAAAATCTCAACCTTAACCTAACTCATTTAATTAAACGTGTAACTCGTGTCAACCCATTTAATTAAACGGGTTGTAAACTCTCAACACTAACCCGCTATATTCGTATCCGGTTCGTGTCGTGTTGTCGTGTCGTGTCATCTTTTGACAGCCCTAGTTGCATTATCATCCTTTTTCTAATAGTGTCTTAATTTCTTAGAATTTAACCCCACTTATGACCCCTGTTTATACGTACAACCCTTACTTTATAAGGTACAATTCAGTTAGAATCCAAGATCATCTAGAATCATAACACATATATTACCTATCAGAATTCTACTATACCTAAATATAATCTCTAATATACATTATTCTGATATTTACTAAAAGGAGTTAATCATTTTTGTGTCTGCTAGGTGTAATGATTAGCTTCAAACCTTGAATTGATAATGCAGTGATACTAGGGTATTTTACTTTCTTATTTTGAAATAATGAAGTGATCTTATGTTAGTGAAAGTATATACCCAAAATTAAGAAATGTTAGATGTAAATCATGTAATAATAATAATAATAATAATAGAATTAAGAACATCCAAAAATATGTAACGCGTGAGAATAAAATGGAAGGTTCTAGGAGCTTTTAAGAAGCAGCTTAAATACAAGCTGGTTAGACAGACAACAGTGGGTGATGGTTGGGGGATTGGGTTGGGTTTTGTAATTTGTACGAAACCATAATAATCCCTAAAAATAATATCTTAATTTAATTATTATTATTATTATTATTATTATTATTATTTACTTGTTATGATGATTTATTATATATATTTGCGTGTCTTGTGCGTCTTTTAAAAGGCAGGTTAGAAAACTTAGAATTTCTGGTGAGAAAATTGTTAATGTTTTGCTTATTTTCTTCTAGATTAATTTATAGAGTATATTATTTTCTCAACTAAATAAGCATTTTGTCGCAACAACTTGAAGTCTTCCACTTCCACTTCCACATGGGTGGAAAGTCAATAAGTATAAACTTGTTCGATTTGGACAAGCAAAATCAATGTATGGATCTTACTCAATTTTATCTTTTGTTGTGTCCGTATTTTGGAGTTATTCTTTATTTACATGCTAACATTAATGCTAACTTTTCCTCCTTCTTCTTCTTCACATGATAGTGCAACCCCATTTTAAGGAGGAGGAGGGCGGATTATTCCTTAGTAGCTCTCAAAATATACTCACACCAAAATGAAAAGAAAAAAAATCGTATAATCCGCCAATTTTTTAAACATTTAATCTTCTATGATGAAGCGGCCTCATACACGAAGTTTGATACTTGGAAGAGAAAAAATTAGTACTTATGTATGTATAAGGCCATCTCATACAAGTTTTTATGTTTTTTAAATACTATCGTCGTGTATTTGGACACTTTAGAACATTATCATGCACAATAAGTATATTAGTCTTATGTATTGGTGTTAGTATTGCTTCCGCTATCGCATTTCTTTGTCCATGTATGATGTCTCTTCCTTTGTACTTTTTTATTTTCTTTGCAGATTTTATTTAGAAATTGTTTCTTAATCCTTAGGTAACATCTCTCATCAAAATTATTTGTGTAACATATAGTTTAAATTACGCATCAAATTCATATGTCAACAACATAATATATCACTTGACGATTTGGAACTAAATCTTTTTATAAAAAAAAGAAAAAAGAAAAGAACATTTCATAAGAGTGAGACAAAGGAAAAGAAAGCAAGACAATTATGCACACATAGATGACATCAAATATGATTGTAATTTGTAAATTCTCAATCTCTTAAGTCTAGCTAAATTTTGAAATTTTAAATCGCTCGTTATTTATGTGACACTTGAACAGACTTACTTCGACTCATACAATATCATATAACCAACTCCGGTGACAAAACTTCATCACAAATTCACAAGTAACTACATAGATTTGCTAGTACTCAGTATTTAACTTTGAATTGTTATTTAAATTTTGCAATGAAACTGGAATTACAAAGTGATAAATGATGATGTGGCCATATCATAATAGCTATGAGCACCACTCCACATACACTTTTCAAGTGCAAGTATAGGCTCGATCACATTTGCAACTTCGACCGTTGGAAGCAAAGTGCTTTGCGTTTTGATCATTGTGGGGTCACATTGTTCCTCCTCAAAACAATTTTGCACTTTGTATTCAATTAAAATTCCACTTTATTTTTCCACTAGAAAAAAAAAATTAAAAATTAAATCCACTTTATCTTTAACTTTATCTTCTTCTTCTTCTTTTTCTTCCAAGTCCCTACTATTGCTGGCAAAAGAAGTACATATAGCTGGCAAGAGTGTTGTTGCAGGGTGTTAATGGAGATTAATATACTATAAATCACACTTTTGAGTGATACTATAGCTAATTAAATTATATTTTTTTCTTTTTTTTTTTGGTATGATTCAAGGAAAAAGAAACCTAATTTATATATGGTTTTATTGGCCATAATTACATAAATTAAATTCTTTGTTCTATTTGATGGGTGGGGTTTTTCTTGATTACTGAAAGCTCTGAATCCTAGCTAATACATACCTAATAGTGCTAATGATTAATTGGAGATCAAGACAGAAAAGCTACTCTCCTTTATAGTTCAATTTTAATTACCTCTGCATTATCATGATGCTAAAATTTTGATCTTTTTATTTTTTTTTTGAAGGTGAGTTGGTGAAAATAGAGTTGAATATATATGTAATAATCTCTCATGAACATGACACTAAAATAGCGGGAGTAGGGGTCCTATGAGGTTATTGTAGAGGTGTTGTTGTTCCTGTATTAAAGGGGATGGATAAATGGAAATGTAAACTACCCCCACTCCTATCTAATACAGGAATACAACACTTTGCAGTGGACTGCAGAAGATTATAATTACATGTACACAACGTTGTTCTTGCTATTATTGCAATCGTTGTATGAGCACCATTCGCACCAAAAAAAAAAAAAAAAGGCAGACAGACTAGACTTGCCAGTTGATAAGATAGAAGCTTAGCCTCTCAAAATTTGATAATGACATACATTGGCAAGTTCTCTTGTACTAGTATAAACATAATTGGCAAGATAAAACCTAACCAAAATTTGGCATTCAACACAATTTAAAACAGCAACAGCAAAATTTGGGTCATTGATGAGGAAAAAAGCAAAGGTAAGGAGCAAAAGCAAAAAGGGATGAGATCAGGTAGCATACAAGCAAAGCCTAACAACTAATTTGCAATTTTGCTTCAGAGATTAGAATGGTTAGGTTGGCTGAGATGATTGAGTTTTGGTTTGATTTGTTGTCACAGCATCCCTGTAATCATGTGGCTTTAAGGTGCTTTTAGCTAACTGTAATCCCTTTGATGAATAATATGTTGCTTCCTATGTATGACTCACAAATGTTTTTTTTTTTTAATTAAAGAGAAAACTCATGTAACCTAGTTTTTTGGGTTTTAGTGAGTAGGAACTCCTAATGATTCTTAGAGGAATTAGTGGATAAAAATCTTTTTGAGTATGGTTAAGGTACATATTTTAAAACACGATTTTGAGTATCATTCCAGAGACTAGTTTTTAATAATGCTTTTAAATAGCCTAAAATTCTAACTTGATACTTATAAGTTATAACTTATTTACCAACATGTCAAACAACTAACATGTCAAATAACTATTATTAAATCATGTATCTTATTTTGAAATACCATTTTTAAGGCATATTAGCCTCTTTTACATCATTATTCTAATGTGAACAACAGCAAAAATTCCTTCAACTGAAAACTTAAATCAGTTATGCTGATAACTAATAATGTTTTGAGGAGCGCTAATATGACATCCTACATACCAAAAAACAATAAGGGAAGCATTTTCTCAAATATTATAATTTTCCACATTTTCTCTATAACAATATTGTTATTTTTGTTAAAATTAACTGAGGATATGGCAGAATTGCTTGTCATATAGGGCCCAGGTTTAAATCCAAATTCAATCCTAATACTCCAATTGTTAGTTGATTATAATTAGAATTGATTGTGGATAAGACAAGTCAGATGACTATAGTATCCAATTAGTCTTATAAACAGGTAAATGCCTACAAAAACTTTCTTAAATTTACATAGCAGGTCTAGTCATGTTCAGTCACACCCACATTTGATCTACTCTAATTAATGATACTACATACAACTTAAGACAACAAACCAATCCCATAGACCAAACTCTGATATCTTCCTTCATTATAACTCTTGCATCAAACAAACAAATCCCAAATCTCATCATTTAAATTTGCTTTTAAAGTTCCTCCTAACAATAAACAAACATTGTTGGGCCTTTATTTTCAAAGTGGTTTCCTTATCATTTGATCTACTCTTAATACTCCTATCATTTTATTGGTATTTTGTGTGTGGCTCCTGATATCTTGTTGTTGAACTCCTGTATAATATATATCTTTTCTTTTTTTATTAGGTATTATATGAAAAAGAATTCTAGTCTATTTTGGGTGATTATGTTGGTGTATTAATATTGTAGCACTTTGTAGTTTTTTGAATGCAAATTAATAAGGAGTAGAAGACCTTTGAAATTACATAAAATTATAAATCCATGCGGAATCAATCTAGGTCATGCTATCACACGTAAAAATGTAACCCTCATTTAAAACTAAATCCTGACTTATCTTATTTCTCTCATTGGCTAACATCCAAGTTGACTAACCATCCAACACCTTCAATCACCTCAAAATAGTAATACCTAACAATTAATTATGTGTTTATTGATGTTGAATTTGTAACATGTGGAAATTTGTAAGATGTCATTACAAATCTAATACATCATGTTTGATGTTTATTTACTAGTAGAGCTAAAAACAATTAGACAAAGAGATAGGGGTTATGCAGATAGTTGTATTAATTAAAAAGGTTAACTATCACATAACTGGCATAGACGAAGCTTATTATTTTTATTTTTATTTTTTGCTCATTAAAAGCAGGGGAGGGGATGACCACCTATAACTCGGCCTAGTTGGGCGTTACCATACTAGCCCCCCCGTGCTGTGAAATGTCCGGTTTGAGCCATAACTGCTTCTCAGAGAGAGGGAGCTGGCATAGACGAAGCTTAGGGTAGATGAAGGTGGGTCATTTCCGCCTCGATTAAACTTCCTAGTTTACATAAATGAGATAAAATTCTTATACATTTTACTAATTTTTGAATAAAATAAACGTTTTAAACAAATAAAGTAATGTTTGCGATCCCCTAATATTTACTTCTAGCTTCGTCCCTAAATTGTGGTTCATGCCACAAATGTCAAAAGGTGTCCAACCAAAAAGAATGACCATTGAATCATATTTCATCTATTTGCCATATCTTTGGCTCCAGTTAGGCAATCAAAGCTGGTTTACTTAATTCTTACATGTGTAACCTTAACAACTGTTTAAGGTTATGATGATGAATGAGACTGAGACCAATTATTGTAGTAAATTCTACGAGTAATTTTTATTTTTTAATAGTATCGGTAAACACAAATTCTTGTGTACAACCATCTAACTATAAAACCGAATATAATGGTGACTTTTCGCAATTTATGGACTACTTTTAGCCACTTAAGGGATACTTTTTATATTTTTATAGTAATTTCATAAACTACCTTAAGTCATGAAAATGTAGCCTCTAAGTCGATGAAAGTAACCACTAAATTGTAAAAAGTTATTACTCGATTGGGTCGAGTTGTATGAAGTAGCCCCCAAACCACTAAAAATAACCCCTAACTTACGAAAAGGCAGCATTAAATTATGTTGTATAACGGTTAGACGATTGTACAAGAGAGTTATATACGTAGATGTCATTTCTCTATAGAATATGGACTTACTTGGTTTTAAGATACCCTTTAGACAATAAATATTTACGGTACTAATTTCCATGTATGCTTAGAGAGAGACCAAAATTCTTATGGGACCAAGATAAACATGAAAAGATTGCACTTTTATAGTTTGAAACTTTGAAGGTAGAAAAGAAAGGCAGAGAAAGTAAAGCTAAGCGTGAAAAAGAAAAAGAATAAAGAGGTTTAAAAAAAAAAAAAAAAGGTTGATCATAGAAGTCCAATAATACCATGCGCAATATAGTACTACTATGAGTAGTACAATTTATTGTGGTGATTATAAATTTCAATTTCATTTCATTATTTTTTTTCTTTTTTTTTTTGGTGTTAAGGGGTTTTATAGTACAAGATCCCAAAGGAATCCTAGGATTACAAAAAGATCATTTATGTAAGATCTTAGGATCACAAAGTATCATAACAAATTTCACTATAGAACAAGTAGTTAGAATACTTGTTTGTAGACATAAAAACATAGAAATGTCCCCTCTCAATGATGATACAACTTCATTGTTATTGTCTATTGAAGTTAAATTTAACACTTTTATTTAGTCGATGAAAAACAAAGTTAATGAATAATATAAATATCACAAATTCTTGTATACAACCGTCTCATTGTTAGACAACCCAATTCAATGGTGACTTTTCGCCATTTATGAGCTACTTAGGGGTGAATACAATTTAAAATATTTTTACACCAAAAATAAGATTAAAAAAAGTACTTAAAAAATATTTTTTTAAGAATGTTGATTAGGTTCCACCCCATTTCTCTCTGTGAGTATCTCTTCTCATTAGAAGTAAAACCTCATACGCCACTATAGATAGTGCAAGTAAACAAGAGAATGAGACAAGAAGTACATCTTTAATCAAAAGTTACAACTCATCCATCCAGGTATAGTTTAGCTTAGCAAGTTATGTCTCCTTATTTTTAGCTAGTTTTTCCTCATATTGAGCCACTTTTATCATTGTCATGTCCTCACTCAACGTACTCAATGGGGCACAAGGCACAATCAAATAAAAGCAAGACTAAGACCCGACCCTGTTCATTTCGTCATTATACAGTTAAAATTAACACATTCAGTTTAGTTTTGCCTACTTATCCACATATCTTTAATCATGGCAACCCGAAAAACAAGCATCGACATGGCTCATCGACCTGCTAAGGTAACAAAAAAGAACACACTGCTGAGGTAACGAAACAGAACACACGGCATACACAGAATATTTTGTTAAATTCGAGTTCAACATACTGAAAATCTGATATCCTGACAAGGTACTACATTATCAATTAATGCAACAACAGGAACTCTGATGAATTCCACAGGGAAGATGCTCGAAAAGGAAATGAGGCTAGAGCGAAATCCTAAACTACTGAAAGCTAAACACTACATAATCGACATTAGGACCAACAATGATGTCAAAAGTACTGATCAGCATCACATCATCTTACCTGGGAGCAGCGTACATCTGCTGCTGCTGTGATGCATCATATTGTGGATAACCAGGCTGCGGGGACACGGTTTTAGTACCATAGGCAACGGGTGCACCAGCCGGGGCAGTAGCATAGCCGCCTGATTGAGCTGACTGATCATAACCGGGTTGGGCTGGTACCGGCTGAGCGTAGCCTTGTGGGGCCGCAGCAGGGGCAGCAGCATAGGCTTGACCTGCAGCATAAGCTGATGGATCTACTTGACCCTGGTAGCCATAAGTTGCAGCACTAGTTGCAGCAGCAGCAGCAGCAGTGGATTGATCGGTGTAACCAGGTTGAGCTGCTGCTGGGTATTGACCATAACCAGCAGTTGGTGCTGCAGCTTGAGCATAGGTAGCAGCTTGCTGACCATATGCAGCAACGGGTTGCCCACCTGGCTGTGGATATCCTGCTGCAGCAGGTTGGGGTTGGGGCTGCGCATAGCTTTCATTGGTCACAGGAGCAGGAGCCGAACCGTATGGAGCTTGTGTTGCAACACCAGATGCATAGGGATATTGTTGTTGCGGCTGCACGTTTTGACCATAAGGCTGAGCTGCAGAAACAGAAGCTTGATAAGCCGTCTCGGCTGGCTGACTTGCTGCTGGAGGACCATAGCCCTGTGGAGGGGCTCCCTGTGTTGGCACACCGTAGGGTGCATGTGGCCTATTGTACTGCTGTTGGGGAGCATAACCTTGCTGTTGAGGAGCATACCCTGGTCCACCATAAGACTGCTGAACTTGACCATGGCTATCATATTTTGGCTCGCCATATCCATGGCCGTAACTTTGAGAGGGTGGTGCGGTTTGAGGGTAAGGAGTAGGTTGAGCATAGTCTGCACCACGAGGCTGTCCATAGCTGTTGTAATTTGCCTGGGGATGGGGAGGTGGTCCCATAGATGGTGGGCCAGATGCATGACCTGGCATATGTGCAGACGGCGGGGCAGACACTTGAGCGTTTCCTGTATTATGTCCACCTCCTTGTCCATAATAGTCATACCCGCCGCTATGAGGAGGTGCTCCCTGCGTTGGTGGCCTGTGCTCCCAGCCAGAGCCAAAGCCGCTTCTTGGAGGACCTTGAGGAGGATAATTACCATAAGACTGACCTGGGTATGGCTGATTCTGAGATGGGTACGGCCCTCGCTGGTGATAATCATATGGCATCGGTTGAGCAGCAGGACCACGGGTGCCCCATTGAGGTGCACCACCAGGTCCACGAGGACGGTAGGCCTGCTGGCTGTAATTGTTGTTGGAGAACTGGGATGGTCTCCCAGGCAGCTAATCAATTGCCAAACAAGGAGTTAAATGGTTGAAAACCACTTCAGTAATCAAGAAGTAAATAATACAACATAGTTTACAAGCTTAAAAAACCATTTGATATAGGCCATGTTGGAGACGACGAGATTGCAAGTTCCTCAATAACATCACAGTAAAACATATAAATAATCATGATCCAGATAATAGGATTCTTGCACAAGAAACTTGAGAGGCAGGAAGCGACAGGCAAGGAAATCTTGAAGAAACATAAAGAAACACAATCACATAAACAGTAGTACAACCTAGAACAAGTCAAAAGTAGCAAACGCGATACTACACAGGGTGCAAAATACCAGCAAAATGACATGACAGTAACAGTACTTGTATTTTCCAAGACATCACCCCTCCAAATGAAAGCACCATGCAAGTTACTAGTTATTGAGAAAACAATCATCATGCTTCAGAAAGATGTCAATGATAAACGGCAGTATATTGCTGTCAAGCTTTCATTCATGTCCATATTTCTAAATTATCTATATTTCAAAACAAACTTGAGTCAAAGTAACTGAGCACTCTTTGTTCCAGTAACTCCTATTTCCACTACCACATACATATAAAAAGATAGCTGGAGGATGGAAAGCACACCCTTGATGACCAGTGAATCAGACGGGAGTCAGTCATCAAAGCAGATGAAATGCAAAAAAGATCATTGAAGTAAATCAGCAGGTTATGGACAATGAAGTAGGAAAACAGAAATACATATGTTGACAGGCCTCATTTTGAAACCACAGGTGACTAGACTCTGGAGAAACATACTATATACCATAAACACCATGTATACCTACCTAAAACAAATTTGTATGACTCACATTTCCATATTCCACCTTGGAGAAAGGGAAAAAATAAAAATAATGAGTGGCATATGGCAAAGTCCTTCAAGTATCATGGAGTAGGTATTCAACACTCTGATCCACACAAACAGGAAGACTAACAGGCATGATATCTTTCTGCCAATACATGCTTTAGTTCATCACATCGGGCAGTACATAACACTGAGGTCCACACAGCATACTCTTGGTAAAAATTATTGTTTCCAGTTTCTAAGTCTCAAAGCAATCTTACCAAACTAGTAACATCCAGCAAGGGCGAGAATTAACGCCTGATACCTCTCCCCGGTGGACGACACTGAAAAGTGACTGCCTATTGGAACACCAAGAAACCAATGCTGACCGCATGTGAAAGGCAATAGCCATATCTGCATTTTTAAAGCCAACCAGTTCGCAGTCGGAACTTTCAACAAATATAAAGATGGCAACCGACATTCGGAGGGAATTTAAGATTTCTGTAGTTGCAGTAAGTGATCTTGGCATGGATCATGTATCATTTTGTAAAACTCTCATGAATGTCACTCACAAAATCTCTCCTCTAATCATAGTGCATCTATATCATGAAATCTCCCATCATAAAGGATCAGGATCCACCAACCCATCACATGTATACTACCCATCACAAGAAATGCAACCTCTTTGCAATCAAGTTCATGACCATTGATCAGATATTGCCTCCAAAACCAAAACAAAGAAACAGGAAATATGCTCCAGAAGTATCAAAATCTCATATATAAACCTAGTTTGCTGTTTCTTGGAAAGCACATAGAGGGATACAGAGGCTTTTACTAAAGCATTTCAATAGTGGAATTAGAAATCAGAAGACTATTTTTGTAATAATCACACTTTCAGCAGAACAACAGCTTTTGCAACCCTGGTCTCACAGAAGCATATTTCCTTAATTCACAACCTACAAATGTATATCTCATAACTACTATGTAGAAGGACAACAGAAGTGATGGACTGCTGCTCATGAAGACAGAAAACAGTACAACTACTATGTTTCTGGACAGCATGAGCACACATACTGAATGTATACGAGTAAATTTTGGCAGTCACAGTATATACACATGAAGGACTAGATTATTTTATACTCTCGCTTTGATGAAAGAGATTTCTCATTTTAAGTCAGAGAGGAAGACAAATATGGCTACCAGAAAAGCCTTGTGGTCTACTGTGAGAAAAAAGGAAAGGAGGACCAATCAAGTTCACCACCTACCATGACAATTTGGGCCTTGGGGCTATCAATCTAAAATTACAACTTGAAATCCAAATAAACGGCATCACCATTCTCAACAGAATTAGAAGCAAGAATCAGACACATAAGGTCATCCTAAATCAAAATCTATAACCATGCATCTAACAATGCACCATTCATTACCGAAGCCCTAATTATTTCTCCCCAATAAAGACAAAGGCCATTAAAATCAAAAGGCACAAGAAGTTTATTAAGCAAGTAAGATAAGACCTCGTTAATCATGAAAATTCCAAACAATCACAGCATGCAAAGTTTACATCAGTCGCTCGTACACTGGCGTACAACCTACTTTCAGACATAAAATCAATAGTGCTAGGTCAAAGAAAACGGGTGCATGATAACACAGCAAACATGACATGTAACATGGAAAATGCACATGTGAACCACAATAACACAAAACATCAATGCAAATATACCATCTTAAATAATAGAACACGCACAATAACAGCGCAGTATGGGCACTGAATACCTGATTCATAACCTCCTTTATGAGTTCCCTGGCCATTTCAACTTGCTTCTTATCTCCAGTCACTTTCACCTTCTTCTCTTTAGATTGGTCCCCCGGGGAACTTTGTGGTATCAACTACAAGAAAAGTTTGCAAGCATAATTATGTAAACATAATGTTTCAGAGACACCTGTGAATGTGATCATCAATCATCATCAACTACTCCTAATTCATCCATGCAACCAAAGCATTTATGAGTTACCAAGTACCTGGATACGTGCACCTGATCTTGTCTGCAGATTCCTAATAGTTTCACCACCCCTACCTATTATTAAACCAACCTGCAAAGTACAAAATTTTAGCATGTATATCTCTTTAAAACCAAGAATAATACTCCTAAAAGAAAATTCCTTGACCTTATCACAAAAGAAAGAAACAACTCATGTCCGACATGTGCAAATGGAATATCTGATTTAAATTTGAGGATAGGAAAATTTGCCGATTACTACCTTTTACATGCAACTTTTTGTTGTCATATACCTTTTTTTTTTTCCAAAAACTACCTTATATAAAGTTTTCAGTTGCCGATCGGCATCGAAGGGCATTTTCCAGCCAAAAAAAATGCAAAATGACAGATTTGCCCCATTAAAGTGATTTTATTTTCAGAGAATAAAAACCCATTTAACCCATTATTTGAAATTTTCCTAATGATTAAAAACAAAATAAAATGTTGTCGTTTACATTTCCAAATTATTTTCTTTTTTTATAATAAAGAAAATTTCAAATAATGGGTTAAAAGGGTTTTTTATTTTCTGAAAATAGAATCACTTAAATGAGGTGCATATCTGTCAGTTCACATCGTTTTTTACGGAAAATGTCTTTGGGTATTAATCAACAACTAAAATTTTTATATAAGGTAGTTATTGACAAATAAATAAATAAATTGACCAAAAGAAAAGAATTACAAGGGGTATAACAGCATAATGTGGCATATAAAAGGTAATAGATGGCAAACTGTCCTTAAGGATATGAAGAGTAGAGAAGAGAGAGTTTGGTTGAATGAGGCAAAAGTAAGAAATATTTTGAAACATCCATCAATTTTATTCAGTACTCCCTCCATTCATTTATGAAGGTTGAACATTCCGTTTTGGTACGTTTACAAATTAAAGTTACACTACCAATTTTGGTAAACATTTCCCTTGAATGTATTAAAATACCCTTAACTTTTTCTCTCTCATCAAAGTCACTATCACCTTTACACCCACTAGTAAAGCAAGGGCAATGTGGCTATTTCCTTCTCTTCTTAAATATTGCGCCCAATAGTGAGTGTCACTTCAATAATGAACGGGGAGAGGAGTTCTAACAATTTCTTCTGGTGGTCACGGTGTAAATTACAGGGAGCTCTAAGTGGACCTTACATACTTTTAATTTGCGCCCTCTCTGTTAATCTAATAAAACAAATATTCAATTTACTGATCTTGTTTCATAGTGCCGCAAATTTAATAACCAAAAGACGAAACAAAAGTGTAAAGTTTCAATTACTTTGTCACTGGGAACAGGCATTTCAATTTCTGCAGATCCGGAAGTCATTGTAGCAGTAAATCCCCTCGCCACAAGGGAAGGTGAGCCTCCTGCATCAGCCTGCAAAAAAGCACATACTGGTTATACAAATACCCATAACCAACTGGGAGAAGAATAGTATTCAACAAGGGCCAAAATGTCAAATTACTCTCAACCTTGCAGAGACCAACAATTCCAATTCTCTTATGCAGATCTCTCTGACTAGTTACTATTTCTGCAAGATATTCTTACTAATATTTGGGAGTGCTTTTGTGTGGCAGTATCATCAAATTATTTGTTACTGTGTAAGACATATAAGGGTGACAGAATACAGACATCGTAATATACATTTTAACAACCAAAAGAATCCCAAGTTTCCAATAAACAAAATTACCCAAAAAGCAAAATCACCCAAAAGGCATGTCACTGAAATTCACTAGTAAAAGTTGACTAGTTAATAACCAAAGTTGATGTTTGGCCATCAACTATATAAATAAGCATAGGAAAAAAAATAGAGGGGGGGGGGGGGGGGGGTTTGGAAAGCAACAATCTAGCAGCAGCAAACAAAATTAGGAGGGAAAAAAAGCAGGAAAAGGAGAGGAGAGCAGAATATCTTAAAAGTCAACCACACCTCTGCAATAACCTCCTTTATCAGTCTTTCAGCCTTATTTAAACTTTCAGGTGTCCCAACAAGTTCAACTGGCCTAGTAGGAGCACGTGGATCAGCATCAGCATCTCTTGTGATCTGGATTTTTGCCCCAGAATTTATCTGCAAATACTTTATTGTATCTCCAGCTTTGCCAATGAGAACACCAACCTGCAACAAGCCAACAAAATTCACAATCTTAAGTATGACAAAAGCATCAGTTTATAAGCTTACCCTCTCCTCAAATACAGAAAAGCAAACCACAATTGTTTCAGGTCTAAGAACGGAAAAAATGACTAATAGAACAAAGAATTTCTCATAGAGAGTAATTTGGCCATACATGCTTTTATAAGATAAATGTATCTAAATATGTGCTATCAGAAAAAAACTTTGGACTCATCCATCTTAAATTGTAAATCAAATGTACAAGCAGCCAGTCAACCTAATTAAATGAAGATATAATTGTCACAATTCTCAACTCAAGTTCTACTCAGTGGCCAGTGCATAGGCCTTTCTTTGGCAAGGTTGTAACCCCAACCCTATTCTCCACCAGATGACGAGGATAACTCCTTGACTAGTTCAAGAGCTCCATGGTTAGCTTTGAAAAAATATGATATAAGCTCCTATCTTGCTACATCCCCACAATGCCTTTCCCCTTGCACTGGCATCAAAACCATCTCAAAGATATAAGCTCCATGGTTAGCTACCGAAAATATAATATAAGATCTGATTTTACCACACCCACAGTGCCTTTGCCTTTGCAATGGAATCAAACTCACCACAGTGATATAAGCTCCATGGTAAGCTTAAATTGAAAAAACCTCCGATCTTACAGGGCTTTTCCCATTACACAGGAACCAAAACCATCTTAAAGATAACCTATTTGTGTTTGAGAATTGTTGACTGATGCACACATCACATCATCATGTTGTTGAACATCATTTCGCGTCACTAATATTCTTGATTTCCTTTGTAAAAATCACTATCATTACTACGGCCGCATCGCCAAGTTAGTATTTTTATTGGGAGGGGTATGACAATTTGGTATTAAAATTGGCTCCGGCGACAATTAAGTATATTTATTGCAATCTCGCGACATCTATATAAGTATATTAAAAACACAAACTCCAAACCTAAACATTCAATCCTACGTGGCAAAATTGTAACGATTGTAACTCCAAACCTAATCCCAAACCTAAACAATTTATTTAATGTTAATGGAATTTATACTACCATTACAAACTAATTATGGAATGATCTTAAATTATAATTTATTACAAATAATTACCCTCATTATGAATTCAATATCAATCGTTACAAGCTATTTACATCACTAACTTGGCTTATTATAATTAAAAGGACCGTCCCAAACAAAAACCACCTTAAATTAAATACTTACATAAAATCGATGAGTGTTTATTAGGATTTTACTTGAAAACGTTTGAAAGCCAATGAGAGCATACAAACTTTTACTTGAAAACCTCTAAAATCCACAATCGTACTATTAGAATCATCACCTAAGTGTCATTCGTGCATCGCACGGGGGTTTAGAACTAGTTTAGGTATTTAAAGTGGTTTTTTGTGTCAAAGACACCCAAAAACACTATGCCGGAGTAAGTTTTTCATTTAAATAATATATAAATTAAAATAAATCAAAATGAAAATCCCAAAAAATGAAAATTGGTTTAATTTCATTTATTTCAATAGTAAAAGAAAATAAAACCAAAAATAATAAAAAGATGAACCCACCCATCAGGCCCCTGCCTCCCATTCCCACCCTTCCGAGAGCCCAATCCACCCCGCCATTGGTGACACTCTGCTCGCCATCAGTTACCCACTCCCCCAACCAGCCCACAACCCCACCTAGCCTACAACCCACTCACGGTGGAGAGAGAATGGGTTAAATGTCGAAGCGGAAGCCGTTGGTGTTGGGAGGTTTGTGTTGGTAGTCAAAGCGGAAGCCATCGGAGAAGATGATAAGGACGACGGGGGCGGCGGAGGGTGGTGAGAGGGCAGGAGAAGGCGGCACCACCACCAGTGGGAGAAGAAGAGGAAGGGGAAGGAGGATGAGGCCACGATGGCAGTGAGAGTGGTAAGGAGGAGAGAGAGGAAGAGGAATGAGGCGGTGGTGGGGCGGGAAGGAGTCGGAGGGGGAGGGGGAGGGGGAATCGGAGATGAGAGAGCGGGGGGTTGGGGTGATCGGTGTGGAGGGGGGAGGTTGCCAACATGGTGGTGGGGGAGGGCGGAAGGCGAGGGTGGGGTCGGGGTTGGGAGATGAGGATCTGATTTTGGGGTTTTCAAATATATTTTTTTGTTAATGTTTTCGTTTTTCTTTGGTTAAATTAATGAAAGACAAGCAATTTTCTTTTTTCTTTTTTTAAAAAAAAAAAATTATCATATTTGAATGTAAATTTTCCACCGACATAGTGTTATTTGGTGTATTTGACACAACAAACCGCTTTTAATACCTAAATGTTGCCAGACTTCAATAAATATACTTAATTGTCGCCGGAGCAAATTTTAATACCAACTTGTCATACCCCAAAAAAATACCAATTTGGCGATGCGGCCTCATTACTACGATGAACAGAAGATGAATAACATGAATGTCACAGATGAGCAGGAATTGGAACAAGATGACAAAGTGATAAAGCCTATATGACAACAATTTGTCACCTTGTTATTAGGAATCTCGATTTTCCTGGTTCTAGTTCCGGATTCATTATGATGTTGGCCAGAAGCAGAGTCTCCTTGTTCTGTCACTTCAGTGGCTGGCTCTTGAAGCTCATCTCCAGAAGGCTTCTCTTCATTTTCCACCTGATTATTCTCAGAAGAAGGCATTTCAACATCTTTAACTTCAGAGGTATCATCTTGGCCATCAACTTTCGGCTCACCCTCCAAAGCGGGCTGAACTTCATTCGCTTCTCCAGGAAGCGCCTCATTCGGCTCATCGCCAACAATCTGGTCACTGACATCAGTTTCGGCTACAGCTGCTTCGGTTTTCTCCACTGCTGCAGCAGTTTCAGCATTTCCGACAGGGTGTTCATCATCCCCTTCACCCTTGTGTCCATTCTCACTAGCTGTATCACCCCAGAGAAAATAACACAACATTAAACACAATAGTTGTGTGGCAATGTTCTTGGAATGTCAGTCTACTAGGTTATAATAAATTCAAACATCCTCATTTTTCTTTTCTTTTTCATTTCAACAGGGAACAAGAAACTTGATCATAAGAACAAACCTTTCCTATTTCCTGAAATTCTTTTCACAAAGCTAAATCATTTTCATATGAATTAAAACCATCTCCAAAAAATCTCATATTTCCTAACAACCAGAGCACGAAAAAAAGGAACACTGAGTAAAAAGAAACCCACTAAACTCCCAAACACCAGACATCAAAGCGGCCTAAATCTGCATGTTCAAGATCAACAATTTGAGAGGTTTCTAAAGCGTCACACATGTCAAGAAACAAAATGATCCCACTAACGAAAGCATCACCTACAAACCATGCAAACCCCAAAAAAAAAACCAACAAAACAAGACTCTTCTACTTCCTTAGATACATGAAACCCTAGTTAAAAACATAAAAGTTACCCACAAACACGAGAAAAACATTGAAATGAAACCAAACCTAATCCATCAAGCGTTTCGTCCAATCGAGCGCGTTTAGCAGGTTCAGAAGCTTCATCAGCGCCATTTTCAGCGTCATTGTCATCGGCACCATTGCCGTTCCCTTCAACCATCGAATCAGGTGCCACCGCTTCAGGCACCGACGTCGGCTCCAAGTCGTCGAGCTTTCGCTTGTGAGGATGATCCAGAGGAGCTCCTTCAATGGTCACTGACACGGGCTCTTCGTCCGCCATTATCGATCTTGATGGAGAAAATGATTTCACAGCGAAGTGAGGATTTAGGGTTTACAAGGCGGGAGCGAAGAGAGAGAGAGAGAATGGGGTTCAGTGTATGTGCAGCGCAGTTAGGCCTATTAATTGGGGCACTGGAGATATTTTCGGTTTGAGGGAGCCAATCTAATTTATACTCAAATCTACTAGTACAGTGAAGCCTTTGGGCTTTTTATTGTAGTCTTTTGGGCTTTTTGTTGTGGTCTTTTGGGCTTTGAATATAAGTCTATAGGGCTTGCTCCCTCTTTCATGGAAGATAAAGAACTCAACAATGGAGTTGAGAGATTTTCAGCTATGCTAAATGTGTGGTGGATAGCATAAATGGGTTGATAGTAGTACTCTTATCATCAACATGCATCTTTTTTCAGTGATCTCAAACTCAATAAACTCCACAGTTAGGCGTGCTTGGTTGGCGGTAATATTGGGATGTGCGATTTTATGAGAAGTTTCTCATAAGCATAGGAGTGAGGACAAAATGTGTGTCAATTCTCAACCAAGAAAACAACAACCTGTGTGGAGGTTAGGGTGTTACAAATGACATGGAACTGGGATGTTAAACAGGTGAATTGAATTGCAACGGCACAACAATATATGTTGTAGAGGTCATACATTAGTCGTGATCTAGAAAAATGGATCAATATACTATTTGTTAACTATGGATGATCGGGCTGTCACACTTATTTAAAATACGTCGTCAATGCAATCAACGAAGAGGTAGTGACAATTTGATTCAAGATTCGGTAAATAAGAGAGAAGAGGCGTTTATATGTAGTGGTGATGCGACAATCCATATAGTGCCTTAAGCGGAACAACAAGTATTGTGAAGTGTTAGTTATGGCAGGGTATATTAAGCTGTAAGGGGAATGTATGACAATTACAAGAACCATATGGTCTTTTCTACATCCTTATGTCTCTTGGATTTTGTGGCAATAGGTATCATATTTAACTAGTGAGGACTGAGGGATAAGAAAATAGGCATGAGATAGGGAGGAAAGTCAACCGGCTCCAAGTGGTAAATTTATGACATGGCGAGTTTGACTTGCTCTAGATACGTTGATGTTCAAATGAGGCTTGTAACTACTTACTTTAAATTACTTGATTATTGGATAGCATGAATTGTCACTGATGTCATTTCATCGGGATGAAAATTCTCACGTGAACCTTTCATTACAACATAATAGGGAGAGATGTGGATTTGAATATTTAACGTCATTGCATGTCTATTAATCACACAAACACATATAGCAAGCTAATCACAAATCTTATTATTCTTAACCCGACAATGATAACTCATCAACAAGGAGATGTATCATTTTTAATACTGCCATAAAAAAAATGGTTCTACGAGAAGACTTTGTAATATATTTGGAAAATCGCATACCTTATATATGTTTTAAATATATAACTTTTCAGTTATATAAAGTTGGTCTATGTCGTCTAGAAGACGACACCTAGCAATTAATGTTGTGAACGGATGAGACAATTGGAAAATTACTACCCATTCAACCAGGAATGGGTGAATTTGAACAAGAATTCTAGGGACTGAAATACAATGGATGGGCATATTCAACCATACCCTTGATAGTTAGGAAGTTTAACCCTTTTGAAACCCTTCAACCTTTATTTAGTAAAGTCATAAAATTTTTTGTTTATGAAGGAAAGAAAAACGATTAGCAGATATCTCGTACTTTCATTGCATCAAAGACAATAATGCTTCAAGGCCTTACATTTGGGTATATATTTTAATGGTAACTTTCTGATATAGTAATTCATTCTTTTTGTTATCATCAAACTACAAACATGAAGGATCGGGATCGAAGTGGCCGGAGCGAAGGAACGAAGAGCTACGAGCCTACGACAAGGGAACAAATAGCAAAGTGTAAATATGCGCATAGTCCGAATCAATATACCACTCGATTGGGTGGTATTGAAGCCTTAAGGCCGCCTTAATAGGTTAGCTATGCCGCGAGCTCAATAACTCGTCAAACTGAATGGCTTGACGGGATATGATTCCACGTGTTTGGGCACATGGTCTAACACGAGGAATTTTGTCACAACATTGATTCTTTGCAAAATTATTTGTTTCCTAATTATAACCAAGAGTCCTAGCTGTATTACTATTTCCAGTTCAATAGAGATTTATTTTTATTTATTATTATTATTATTATTATTATTATTATTATTATTTTTTTTACGATATTATTTCGTGTAACGCAATTAGGAAAGTTATTTAGTTATGGTATCCAATGATTCTACAATTATAACTTACAATTTGGGAAGGAATCGATTTTCCAATCTTGAATCTATAAATCGAGCGTTAGGCCTAAGATATATATATGTACATGGAAAGGAGACTGAAAGGTTAGAGTGGCTTGAGCACACAAGTGGAATTGTGCTTGAGTTAATAGCAATCATATAAAAGGTTGTGTAAATTGTACAACACGTCCATGAATGGCGCATATTGGGTGAGCTTAAATTAATCGGAGTCACCATTAAAAGGGTTATAAAGCACATAAATCAATTGATGTGCTTAGGAAGCAACTGTATGTATAGTTGTTTGTACTTTGATATATAGTATTACCCATTTGAGTTTTCCATTGACAAAGTTTCTTACCATCTGTTTTAGATTTTGGTTAAGTTGATTATTTGGCTTTATAGTGGTCTAACTTGATAGTATATCTTGATATTTACAAGTGACTTCGATATTCTTAAAATCTTCGGAAACATTTGTCTTGTATCCCATACAACTTACAAGACTGCTCTATCAAACTCATATGGGTTACACCATCAAGTCATCTCACTGTTGTCCAATTTATTACCAACTACAATGACCTTCTTCATTGTCAAGCGTTACATCCTATGCAAGCTTCCAACAATTGGAAGTCACACCATTAATTACGCTCCATACATACTCAATGATTCAAAGATTCAAACTAAACAATTTCCAATCACATAAGACGACATTGCCAGGTTGCCAATAATCCCTCATTTGTTTCCCTTTTTTGTCCAAGTTGGCTCACTTTCAGATGATAGTGACATTGCTTCGCTTGCGTGTAACTTGTGTGGCTCATTGGTTTCCACGATTTCTAGATATATATCCGTTACTGACATTTTGGAGCTTCTTTCACCCACCAGTTTATCTCCTCTCTGCAAATTAGCATGAGCCCTCAAAAATCCCTCTAAAACCCTCAATCTCATTGGTTCTGGGCATTTTGGGGGGTTTTTCTTTTCTGCTGTTACAGTTAGCAAAATCCGACATTTCAATGGCGTCCATTTCTAGATGTGTGCTAAAAGATTGTAAATTTCAGCCACTTGGTGCTCTTTACAGACCCAGTTCTTGTTTGCCATCGAGAAGGGTTCAATCTCATCTGGGTATGTTTAAATTTTGATTTTTTTCTCATGCTGGTTCGTTTTTAGTTCCAACATTTTGAATTTGTTATTTCTGCTCGTAATTTTGTGATTAGATTGTGCAAGTTCTGAACTTACTGGAAGACAAGTTTTAATCTTTGACATTTTGCACACTGCTATACTGGTTGTTTATGTTATAGATCTAAGAAGGGGTTTGCCTTCAATTGAGAGTGAAACAAATAGTGTTGCTGCTGCCCAGAAGAAGCCATTGAGTCCTGTTATTGTTTCCTCCATCCATACAAGTCAATCTTCAAGGTATGTTCTGCAATCAGGTGTTGTTATTGGTGGATTTTAACTTGTTTCTGTGTGCCTTTATACAAAAATTTTATTTGAACATTATCTAAGATATTGATGAAAATGAGGGGCAAATGACTTGTAACTTGGTGATCATGCATTGTAAATACTTGGTAGTACTTACTAGGTCGCATTCAGTTCGACTGTGCTAACTGGATGTTAAAGATGTCCCCATGTCTGCAAAGTCCCTCTGAAGTAAATGTTACCAATGCTATGTATTCTGTTCTCATTCATGGCTTACCATGGACCTTGTATTATCGTTTAATGATGGTTGAGATGTTATCTGTGAAGGCAAATAAAATTGAGGCCATATTTACTTGAGACTGTCTTGTGCCTTTCATCAGGAACTTTTGTCATGAGTTGTGATGAGGTTACACCAGTGCAAATGCTTTGTGGGGGTCTTATGAAATGTACTTCAATGCGTTAAAACCGGAGTGAATAACTGTTGGAATGCTTCCACAGAATAGAAATTACTAATAACTTATACTTGCGTAATTCTTTGATGCCTATCTTCACTCTTCGCATCTGTGGGTTGTTCTTGACTACTAGGAGATTAACGTTCATGGTTCGACCTCCTCCAACCATTGTGTAATATGGAAATAAGAAATCAGTTTTCCTTTTATTTGAGTGAGGACTCGCCTGATCCAAGTTGACTACATTTGGAGAGGCTTGGGCTTTGTCGCAGATGCTTATATTCCACAAAATTTATCAGAAGGGGGCGGGGGGAGAGGAAATAAGGGGATATGTTGCGGTCATACAAGCCTGACATATAGGGTAACACATTTCATAAATGTCACTGATGTTATGTAATCTGTTCTCATTCCTGAGTCCTGACTTCTCATTTTGACTTTGATGCCAAAATCGAAGTCTGAATTGTAAACAGACTCTTGTTTTTGCTGGCAATGCACTACCAGTAACTAATTTTCCTCTTGGTATTTGCTCAGTTGGATACTCTTGATCCCCTTTCTTTCTGTTTTGCTTACTGAGCCAAAAGGGAAATTAGTCCTTTCAATGTCTAACCCGACTTGATAACCTGACCTGAACTTAATTGAGAGAAACCCGAACCCAACCCGACCCGAACAGAATGTTGACCCGAACTCGACTTGTTTTTAAAGTTTGGAATAAAAAGTGATTTCCTATCGTTTCAAATCATTTTTCACATGTTTAACCACTGACCCGAAATTGGGCTAAAATTCAACCCGAACTCGACCAGTTGACCTGAATTGCCAGGGTAAGAAAATTGATGCAGAGGCATAGAAATTGTTTTATTTGCCTTTTTGGTCTTGTCCCACGTGTAGGTGTTTATATATGAACCATATTCCTTTTATGTATGAAACCTACCAAATAAATAGTTGGAAGATTTAGTCACAATAACATAAAAATAAGAACTGAAAATAAAGAGAAAATGTAAAAACTACTATAATTCTATGAAAATTAACAAAAGGCAACCTATATAACTGAATAGAAGGGGTAAAAATAACCCGAATAATCGTAGTTATCAGACAACAACAATACCAAGTTGTGATTTTGTGGTCGGTGGCTTTAGGGAGGTGTAGATGTATGTAATCTTACCCCTTACAATCGTATTACTGGCTTCTCACCTAAAGTCCGCACTCTGAAAATTGCTTGTTCTTACTTCTGGGACTGGTGTTTGGATGCAATAGGCTATGGTACACTTGGGAGCTTGCTCAGAATGCAGGTTGCTGAAAGAGTGCTTGATCAGTTACAATGATGTACAAATTCTTTTGGCTATTACATAACAAGTTTGCAAGGAATGACGATCTCTCAAGAATGTCATCTTTTAATTATAAGATAAACAAGTTCACATTTTATGTTGTTCGACTTTTTTTATTTTTTAATTTTTTTTATGTGATATTTTCTCTTTACTGAACCGCTCATATACTTGATGGCATTTTAGAGAAGTGTTGGAACTGTGGAGAATCAGGTTACGTTTGAAGAGGCGTACCTGCTTTTGACGGCCATCTTTCAATTGTGAATGCTTGTCCTTCAATTACTCATTATAGTGTTAACAATTTGTTTGCTATATATGTAGGAATTCCCTATTTCTATGCAAGGCAACGACAGAGTACTCGGGGGATATTCCCAACAGTGCCCCAAAGGAATTGAGTCAGTATGAGAAGATTATTGAGACCTTGACAACTCTTTTTCCCCTGTGGGTATGTTTTGCATATCTAGTTTTGTTGTGCTTTGTAAAATGTTTGTTTCAAAAGAATGATCTTACGTAACTCGATTTATGTTCATATGAATGCTATCTGTGCGCAGGTCATATTAGGAACAATTATTGGTATTTATAAGCCTGAAGCGGTAAACATGCTAAACTTGCTATTTTGTTTCTATATGAAATGACAAGTGTGGTTTATATACCTAAGCTATGGGTTTCTGCTGCAGGTAACTTGGTTACAAACAGATCTCTTTACTCTTGGTTTGGGTTTCCTCATGCTTTCAATGGGATTGACATTGACTTTTGAGGATTTCAGACGGTGTTTGCGCAACCCATGGACTGTAAGGACTCATCTAAGAATTTAGGATCACCTGTAATACATTGAATTTTTTATTTTTATTTTTTTCATCTTGAAGTTATGTTAAATTGGTTTTCCTTTTTTCCTTCCAATTTGCAGGTTGGTGTTGGTTTCCTTGCTCAATATTTCATCAAGCCGATTCTAGGATTCTTTATTGCAATGGTGCGCCTTAATCATTATACTAAGAGTTTAATGTCCTGTAATCTTTTTCGTGAATGCACATTCAAAACAATGTATGTTGGGTGTTGATGAGCTTTATTTAAGATGAGAAGAAATAGAAAAAGGAGTGCAAGTCGTGTATATGAGTTACACTTTAGAATAGTGTTGTGTGGGGCCTTAATCATTATACTAAGAGTTTAATGTCCTTCAATCTGTGTCGTGAATGCACATACAAAACAATGTATCTTAGGGTGCTTGATGAGCTATATTTAAGATTAGAGGAAATAGAAAAAGGAGTGCAAGTCGTGTATATGAGTTACTCTTTTAGAATAGTGTTGTGTCAGAGTTAATCCTGGGTGGTTGTTGTTGTGTCATAGTCAAGTGTAAGTAGAGAGCAATGATTTGCTAAAATACTACTTTCTCTATTCGGAATTAGTTATCACATGGTAAAACTAACAATCCGTCACAATTCAAGCGCTGATGTATTTATTTTGATGCTCTCCCTCTATCTAGTCTTCCTCCCCTACTCTCTCTAAGTGGAAATAATGTTGGACATACAACCATATTCAACATTATTTTAGAAAAGGGGCTTTTGGTTTCCAGACATCTTAAAGTAGTAATGGTGACTTCTATACCGGATAAAGGGAGTACTTGGAGGCTCTGCCTTCTTCAAACTGAGCACAAGGTCACGGGTTACCTATTGGTGCATCTTCAAAGACTGGATCAGTATAGGGCAGGACTCATATCTGAACCTAAGATATTATATCATATGAGAATGCCATTAAGGTGCTGGCCTTTCTTTTTTTGAGGCCGCTAAGGCAAAGCCAAACTATTCTGGTGATTGGTGAAGCCAAAGGCAGTACTGCTTGAAACTTCTTTACGTACTAAATTTGTGATATCTGTAATCATCTACTATCTACATTCCTACAATGCCATAAGATGTTGTTGATTTCCAGTATCATTTGGGGTCCAATGACATTAACAGATAGTGGCTCTCACAAGTCACAATTGTTGAAACAACAATGCCTAGTGTAATATGGTCTTAGGTGGTCAAGATGATGCAGCTGGAACCCTAGCTAGTGAAGACTAGCAAAGAGGCTCTCACTTTTGGTCTTATTGTTGCATAATATAACTCTATTTCAGATCTATAATACCTTTGTTGAATATGTATGATGTTTGGTCTTGTGCTTTAGAAATTTTGCTATCTTGGTTGGGCATCTATCAGTTTAAGACCATTTTGTGATTTCCTTGTACTTACAACCATCTGCTTTGACAGAAAATGTTTTGCTGAATCTAGTTGCATGTGACTAATTAAGCATTGAATCTGTTATGATAGGCACTGATTTTACCAAAGCATTTGAATGTTGAATGTAAGATTAAAATGTTATGAATTCCTTATAGTGGTTCATATATATGTATTGTACTGAAATAGAGAAGTTATACACATTGGATGATGGTTTCAGAAGAGCATTATTTAAGTACCATCACTGACACTGATTGGTCTCTTGTACAGGCAATGAAATTGTCTGCCCCTCTTGCGACTGGGTTGATTCTTGTCTCCTGCTGCCCTGGAGGCCAAGCGTCAAATGTTGCAACCTATATATCTAAAGGAAATGTTGCACTCTCGGTTCTTATGACAACGTAAGTTTACTTGCTTAATGATCACATGATGTGTGTTTCTCTTACTAGCCACTAGAGTGGAAAACTGGAGAGCATGAGAGGGACCTTGGGGTTGGACCTATGTAGCTAAGCACCTCTTTCCCCAATCCCTTCAAAGTAATCTATGTAAAGACATGCATGCTAGTAGTTATCACACATAGCACTGTTAAGTCGTGAAAAATCTGACTAAACCTCATGTAGGCAAACAAAGTATTGTCAACATTATATAATACTAGTAGGCTGCTCAACCTGATTAGAGGCCTTGTATTTCCTTCTAATTTTATCTCCCAAGTCTTGAGCAAGTGATCAAGAATGTAATGGTTCAGCTTGGACCTTTGGCTTTTGCTTTGTTTAATGCACCATTTGGCATAGGCTTTTGTTAGTGATCTCTTGAAAAAAAAATTGCTGACACACATGGCAAGGATTTTTTTTGAAGTTCATATGTGAATCAATGTAGTCTAGTTCTCCGATATGGAAAATCTTGTCCTTGAAACATGATTAGACAACTTAGGGTTGAAATGTGCTGAACTGAACGCAGAATTGGAATGACGAACTGGGCAAACACTCTTTTTGCCAAAATTTGTATTACAAATTTCGAGTCTAAATTGAATAAGACAGGAAAAAGGGAATAAATTTAATTTGTATTGATTTGAATGTATGGGTACAATTCTCTGTATAATTTGCTACAAAGAACAAATAAATAAATTCTCTAATTCTCTTTGATTGTTCTTGAAAGAGGGTATTCGAAGACTTGAATCTCGATCAAGAGTGATAGAGGAAATGCTGAGGGGCAAATGTGGTTATATTGCAAAATGAACACACACTTAGTGGGCTATGCCTCTTGAAACCTAATGGGTTTGGGATGGGAGTCATGGGACATAAGCACAGGCTTTGTTGGTCTGTTTGGTTCTTTGTTTTTACTGCTTATATCTCCCAAATCTGTAATAGTGGGATCAATTGTGGACAGAATTGGTTCTGTAATAAGGGGGGGGGGGGGGGGTGAGATTTCCTCTTTGATTTTTAAATGGAAAACATTTTTGCATTTTTGAAATTAATCCTTTTCTTATTAAGCTTCTGCTTCATGATTGCTGCAGGTGTTCAACTGTTGGAGCAATTATTATGACACCGCTTCTAACTAAGCTTCTCGCAGGGCAACTGGTCCCTGTGGATGCAGCTGTAAGTCAACTCATATAAATCCACCAATTGTTGTTGTTCATCGCTCCCCATTCTCCACTGCATAACATATCCTGGTTCGTTTTGTTATTACTATGAAAATGCTGGCATGAAGTTGAAAGGGGCTTAATTCACCTTCCCCATATGTCCCCCAACGCCAAAAGAGAAAGGAAAAGGAGACACAATGAAAAAAAAAGAAGACAGGCGATAAATCCATTAAGTTGTGATTGATTGGTACAGGCTCTTGTCCATATGAGTTCTACATTGTATATCTGGGGAGGGGAGAGAAGAGGCGAAAACGAAGTGTACTTGCAAAAATCTTAATTTGACAAATTAATTCATAGTTAATCACTGCTTGAAAATGTGCGCCCCTTGTACCTTCTACTATAATAGGCTCCCTTTGTTTCCTAGAAAAATATTTCCTTACCTTTAGGCTAGGAAGGGGAATAAATCTTGGTTCTCAGAGATTGATAGCTGATCTAATTGAGGAAGTTTTGACTGTGTATACAAGGATGTTAATGGTCAGAATTTGTTATCTGGAAGAGATAATGTACTTGTTATTTTTTCTTTTCAGGGTCTGGCTCTCAGCACTTTTCAGGTTGTCTTAGTACCAACAATTATTGGAGGTAAGTTGAAGGTTTTTGACATTCATTGTTTATCATGGATTTTTCAAGTGTTTCATAGTTTACTACACAGAGTTAATGCATTCAACATTCATCATCTGTCATAGATGTCTGTAAAGTATTCAAATTTTTTTTTTTTTTTTTTCTGCTTCTCTTTTTCCTGCAGTTCTGGCGAATGAATTTTTCCCCAAGTTTACTGCAAAGATCATCACTGTTACCCCATTGATTGGAGTGATGCTCACCACCTTGCTTTGTGCAAGTCCTGTAAGTTTATTTTCAACTGTTTTAGTTCTTTCGATGATAGCTTGGGGAAATGGAAAAAAACTTACTATTCTCTTTCTATCTCTGTGTCCCCATCTCTCAGATCGGACAAGTCTCAGAAGTCCTAAAAACACAAGGAGCACAACTGATACTACCAGTTGCTTTTTTGCATGTTGCTGCATTTGCAATTGGTTACTGGCTATCGAGAACATCATTTGGTGAATCCACTTCTCGTACAATTTCAATAGAATGTGGAATGCAGGTGAGTTGTTCCTCTGGTATTTTGAAAGCCCACTTATTTGACAAAAAAAAAAAAAAAAAAAAAAGAACTTGGTGGTATTTGTTTTTCATATTTTAAGTGGGAATAAATATATGTGAACATTTGAAACTGACTGAAGGATACCTGTAACTTGCTTAGCAGTGTCCCCATTTATCGCCTTTTGCTTTTGCTTTTCAGTCTGGTTTTATTGTCTCCTTTGACCTCAATGCTTAGCAGCTTTCTAGTTGACATGCTTGCAAAGCATTATATAAGACGAACATAATGCGCTTAAAGATGTTATCAAACTTGGAACAATAGTTCTAGTTACCATGTCAATCGTCATCTACCTTGAGTCTGCTTTCTCATGTTGCATCAATTCTTGGTCTGTACACTCTATTAGTAGGAGCTATGTCCTTGTCATCCACTTATGTCGGAGGCCCAACTGCTCAAGATGGGATTGGAATTTGCAAGCTGTGTCCTTCTGGCCAACTCTTTTGATTATCCTTTTTCTATGTAGCCTTGAAATTCCCTAGTGCCTTTAAATTACATCAAACCACATCCACTCACAGTGTGTTGGGTTTGACCGCCCTCATCACATAAAGTTTATATGAAAAACCCAAATAAGGTTTTTATATGAGGCAACTTGCACTTCTTTGATACAACCCCTACATTAGCATCATAGTTGGCCAAAGAAACAGGCCCAACCAAGCACATACAAGCCCGAGCGAGATCCTATCTCAAAATCAATTGGCTATATGTGGAGTAAGCGAGTAGCACTAGGCCTCCTACTGATGCTTTTACTACACGACTTCTATTAACTATGTATTTGCTTTTCTCGTGGTGAGTTCTAATAGTAGCACCTTTAGAAAGGCGTGTTAATCAGTACTTGCGATTATATCCCATCAAAAAGAAATAAACTTACTTGCAATTATAGCCAAGTCAGATACATGTGCACTACTGCACTGCAGAAATAAACATTTTTCTCAAATCTTATCAGCCTGTAGATGGCTTCTCTATTGGTGATCTGTTCTAACTGTAACACTACAAACTTTTCTGCCTGATGTTCTGCAGAGCTCTGCCCTTGGTTTTTTACTAGCCCAGAAGCACTTTACGAACCCACTTGTTGCTGTTCCCTCAGCTGTGAGCGTGGTTTGTATGGCGGTATGAGTTCCAGCAACGAATTTCTTTGCAAAATTCATTATGACTCAAATTTTAGTTGTATTTCTGTTGACGAAATTAATGTACTGAATGCCCTTTAATATGTTTTTTCCTTGCAGCTTGGTGGAAGTGCTCTTGCTGTATTCTGGAGAAACAAAGCCATTCCTGCTGATGACAAGGATGATTTCAAGGAGTAAAATGTTTCCAAATGCATCATTTTGATAGTGAAGAAAAATAGAAGTTTAAGTTTAGGTGAACAATTCTCAGATTTTTAGCATCATGT
>BSSO01000748.1:0-22500 GCA_030267885.1 Mesembryanthemum crystallinum
TCCTCTCTCTCTCTCTCTCTCAACACCTTCAAACTCCATTCTCTCCCTCTCTCTACCACCCCTCTCTCTCTCTCTCTCTCTCTCTCTCTAACAGAGGATGATGGCCTGTTTCTCTTGTTAGCTTCATTGATGATCGAGGTCATTCAAGGCTTAATGCTGCTTCTGTTCCCCTTAGTTCTTGTGAGTTCTTTCAAGCTTTATGTCGCCATTGTTGTTCCACTTCTTTTCTCTGTTTCATTATGCAAGCATTTCGATCAAATCATTTGATTTTCGATTTGATGTTCTTTTTTCTCAATTCTACGGATTTTGGTAGAAATTACGTTGTTTTTGCTATCAAATGCAAGCTAATTAACGACTGATTTCATGTGGTTTATGCTCTTTTCTTGTTGATTTTGTATCGGACGATGTTTTTCTATGAAGATCATTGTCATTGTTGTTCCACTACTTCTCTCTGTTTTCAGGTCCTTAGGTTAATTTTTCGTCAAATGTGAGCTAACGTTCTGATTTCCTGTGGTTTCTGCTCTCTGTTTGTTGATTTTGAATCGGAATTGAAGATGTTCTATTATGAAGGACATCGTCATTGTTCCTTTACTGCTTCTCTCTGTTCTTATCTCCATTCCATATCCTGCTTACCTAAAAACTTCAATATGCGAGCGAGGATTTTGATCTTATCATTTAAATTTCACTTTGATTTTGTTTCCCTTAATTTTCAGATTTCTTAGACGCGTTTTTTTTCCCAACCATTTTTGTACATTGCGTCGTTTTTGCTCCAAAACCTATCTAACGACTTTCATTTTTGGTTTGATTAGATCGAGATTGAAGATTGTGTAGCAGCAGAGGTGCGTGTAGGAGAGAGAAAGAGGAGGTAGAAGAAAAAGAGAATGTCGTCGTCAGCGCACGACGCCGGGCCTCAGGGTCTGACTCGAAGGCCGTCGAGGAACACGGCGATTACGAACTTCTCAACGGAGGTGTTCGATCATGAAGTCGTCCCTTCCTCTCTTGTCTCCATCGTCCCCATCCTTCGTGTCGCCAGCGAGATCGAAGCCGAGCGCCCTCGCGTTGCTTATCTCTGTTCGTTCTTCACTCTTCTTCTTCTTCTTCAGTTTTGGATTTTGTTGATGATTGATTGAGTTTTTGGTTTTTTTAATTGGGCGGGATTTTGATTTTGATGTGTGATATGATATTTTGATTGAACAAAAATTAGGTCGGTTCTATGCGTTTGAGAAAGCGCATCGATTGGATCCCAACTCTACCGGTCGTGGAGTGAGGCAGTTCAAGACTGGTCTCTTGCAACGATTAGAGCGGGTAATTGTCAATTTCTGGCCTTTCCATTCTCCCTCATGCGTTTGCTTGGCTAACTTTATTGGCGTTTGTTTTTTATGGCGGGCTTTTTTGCTTTTTGAATCTTAGTAGTAGACTAGTAGTAATACTCTAGGTTTCTTTTTTTTTTAGACTAAAAGGTGGAATATTTGAACTGAATGAGTTAATTGGATTACTTAAAAGAAATTACTACAATTAATCAAATATTAACCAGGAACATTGTATAGAAATTTAGTAGATGAGTATAAAAGAAAAATAGTTGAAATTTTGGAATTGGTTTTCGTGAATACTTGTCTTTCTAATAAACTTTGAATTATAAACTCAGGCCAGGTCTCTTTTGTTTTTTGGGATATCAAATGGGTTTTTCTTAACCCATACGAATATATACCGTAATATTTCAAAGAACTTGCTTTTATAAAAAAAAAAAAAAAAAAAAATTCAAAGAACTTGAGTGAGGACAATTTAGTTAAACTAACACTCATCATTAATTCTTTCAAGAGTATAATAGATATAGGTAGACAATTCACATATGTGTATATGCCATTGGATGTCAAGAGTATGCACTTCGATGGAATAAAAGTTGGATCTTTGCTCAAGAAGATTAAAGACCCAATCGCAAATTTTTTTTATAATAATGCACGAGTATTGGATTGAGACAAGAGAAAGAAAGAGAGACATGGGGAGGGAAGGGGAGTTTCCTGTGGGTTGGGGTGAACTGAGTTTTGCATTGGAGAAAAAAGCATAAAGTCAAGTTTTAATTCTAAATTAAATAAAATATTAAAGTCAAAGATAATATGACGGAATCCGATTTTGTTATTGAGTGTTAACATTGAGTCCACAAAGGAGACTGAGTTCGATCTCGGGTTCATTTAACATGGGGAAAATTTTAACCCAATTAAGTTGGAGTTGGGAGAAATCTAACTAGTCATATATGTGTCATAATGGTTAACGTGTTTGTGGCATACAAAAAAAAAAAAAAAAAAAAAATTGGAATAAGTGTTCTACCCAACGGTTCCAACCAGAGCCCATTTCGGTTACAAGTTACAACCACCGTTGGTGCGGCCGGGAGGAGGGAACAGGGTAAGCACTGCCAAAACTTGCATGAAAACCAGGAAATTGTTAAATTTTTGATGCCGGCCCTTCAATATGTGTGCTTGCTAGTCGCTAATTAGGAGTAGTATACATGAAACCTAGCTTATTCTACTGAAACTCCGTTGCATTTTGGGTTCAAATATTGAGGGGTATATGAACTAAATTGGTTGCAAGGGTTTCTATTCGAAAAACCCAGTGGAAGCTAACAAAATTAATATAATTGTTGAATCAGGACAATGCTTCAAGTCTTGCTAATCGTGTCAAAAAGACTGATGCCCGCGAAATTGAGAGTTATTATCAACATTACTACTCCCAATACATTCGAGCTCTTGATCAAGGCGAGCAGGCAGATAGAGCTCAGCTTGGGAAAGCTTATCAAACCGCCGGAGTTCTTTTTGAAGTCCTTTGTGCCGTCAACAAGACCGAGAAAGTCGAAGAAGTTGCTCCTGAGGTGGGTTCCTAAAAATTCATTAAACTTCTGCTTCATTATTGTCTATTGCTTACCACCTGTTTGATAAAATGCCAAAGTAAAAAATCTGTTTTTTATGTGTAGATTATTGCTGCTGCGAGAGATGTGGAAGAGAAGCAGAACATATATGCACCTTATAATATTCTTCCACTGGATGCTGCTGGGGCTTCACAGTCCATCATGCAGCTTGAAGAGGTACCATTAAATCGCCAATTGTTTCTTTTTTCGATTGCCAATTATTCAAGTATTCTATCGAGTTAATTTGAACAAAAGAAACCACCAAGATGCCAAGTTTTTTTTTATTGGCCTCTGTCATTAATTTTCAGGGTAGCAAAACTCAGAAAACTTCATCACTTAATTCACTTTAGCTGCCTCTTAAAAAGTACTTACTAGTTATTTCTATAAATAAAAAAAAAATACTAGTTATTATATTTTATTTTAGTGAATATCATCTTGGTCCTGGCAATCTAAATGGCGCTAAATATTAGCTGCAAGTGCTGCCACCTTAAATTTGTTTTCATTCAAATCAGAGAGACTAATGTATCCATAAATCCCACTTTTGTGGTATCTTTGAGTCCGAGTTATGCGTAAATACTCCCTCCGTTTTCAATTGAAGTTGACGCTTGTGAGTTGCGGATTACGAAGCGTCAACTTCAATTGAGAACAGAGGGAGTAGTAGAAAGATTTTGCAAGAGAAAGTGCTGCTGCAAAAATATGTTGTTCAGTCTATAGACATGAGTTACAGAAGGTGTGTTACACTGGGAGATAAGATCTGTTCGTTTTGAAGAGTTTCTTCCTGCTGTTGGGAGATTCTATATACCCCAGATCAGGTTTGCCAAGTTCACAGAGGATACTGTCTTGTCGCACTAGGTATCTGTTTGTGATCTGCAGTTGAGTCAACATTATCTAAAAAGATATGCCCATGAGTGAGTGATGTCATGAGACACGAAGAACATGACTTCTAAATAGTTCTGAATTGCACACCCTCTTCAGACGGATCATTTACATCCATCTTAATCCCAGATATTTCTTCATATCCAAAGCCAAAGCCAACGAATTTTCACCAAAAGATGCAATATTGAGGTTATGAACTTATGATTTGCAGAAACTTTTTAAAAAAAATTTCAACCTTCAACAATATACAGGTAATTGCCGAGGCAACTGCACATTAGGTTTATTCAAGATCATGAGAATTTTCTCTTGATACTCTTGGGTCTTGGCTGGTTTGGGGGGTATGATAACACCAGCATGCTTAAGAAATTGACTTTATCCACCGTATATAGCTAACAAAAGTTCAAACTTTTGGATTTGATTTTCGTAGTCTAGTTAACTAAAACTCGACAATCCATAATGCTATGACTAGTAGGACAAATATTTCTCTCTCTGCCTCGTCTTCAAGTTGGATGATACATTGAGTTTGTCCCTTTCTCTGTTTACAGGTGAAGGCTGCCGTATCTGCATTATGGAATACTCGTGGATTAACCTGGCCTCCTGCATTTGAACAGCACAGGCAGAAAACCAACGACTTGGATCTTTTTGATTGGTTGAAGGCTATGTTTGGATTTCAGGCATATCCTCTTATTGTCTATGCTGGGTGTTTCTTCCCCCATTCCCCTTTTAAATTTCATGAATTTCTTTGTTGTGAAATCGAAATATAAACATGGTGTCAAATTAACTCTTGAACTCGGTTAATTGGTTTGTGCAGAAAGATAATGTTCGGAATCAGCGAGAGAACTTGATAATCTTACTTGCAAATGTTCATATAAGACTAAACCCAAAGCCAGAGCCTTTGAACAAGGTCAGAACTTTCTCTTTCTTTTTTCATCTCATAACGTGATTGTATACTGTTGCTTTTGCCTATTTAGTTGATGTTGCTGTGATAGGATTGCACCATACTGAATGAACAAGTCTTTACTGATAAAGTATCTTCTTTCCTACTGTTTTGGTCAACTCTTTTTCTATGCAGCTTGACGATCGAGCTATTGATGCTGTAATGAACAAGCTTTTTAAGAATTACAAGACTTGGTGCAAATTTTTGGGACGCAAGCACAGTTTAAGGTTGCGTTGTTAAATCTCCACTTAGAATACTAGTGTTTGACATTTAACTGAGGAACTTTTACATTCTCACCATGTGGCAGTGAATTTAGCTGATTTCTGTTTTTTATTTTCTCAAACATAGGTTACCTCAAGGTCAACAAGAAATTCAGCAGAGGAAAATAATGTACATGGGCTTATATCTTCTTATCTGGGGTGAAGCAGCAAATGTTCGCTTTATGCCAGAATGCCTATGCTACATATTTCATAATGTAAGCATTGTTTTCCCATCTTCCCTAAAAAAACTATCATAAGATTTATCAATTTGGAAGTAATTTTATAAGTGATTTGTCTGAACGTTTGTATAGATGGCATATGAACTTCATGGGTTGCTGGCTGGGAATGTCAGTATTGTAACAGGAGAAAACATAAAGCCTTCATATGGAGGGGATGACGAGTCTTTCCTTCGAAAGGTTATCACACCCCTCTACCGTGTAATTGAAAAGGTAACTCATGTTCAAATTGCCTACCATTTGGCTTATGCAGTCTTCATTGCTATAACCTATTGTGATGCTTTACCAGGAAGCCCAGAAGAGCAAAAATGGGAAGGCTTCTTACTCCAATTGGTGCAACTATGATGATTTGAATGAGTATTTCTGGTCTGTAACAATATTATAGATTATATCCGGGACTAATGCCTGATATTTTGATCACTTTTCTTCTCACATTCTTTTAAAACCAACTTCGCTTTCTATCATTCAGGTCATCAGATTGTTTCACACTAGGTTGGCCAATGCGTGATGATGGAGATTTTTTTAAATCAACACGTGAAACTGGAAAGGTAACCTTCAAATGTCTATAATTTAAAATATAAACATTTGCCAATAACTACCTTTTAAGTTGCACTTTTTGCGAATAACTACCTTGTATTTTTTTTTTTTTTTATAAAAATAACTACCTTATAAGAGATTTTCAGTTGCCGATCACTACCTTATGTCAGTATCCGGCCAAAAAAGCCACACGAAAAGACCTAAATGCCCTCAGTTTAATGAAGAAAATGATTTTTCTTATTTTCCATATAATTTCCTTCCCCTAGAGATATTTCCCAGATTTTCGAAAATGAATTATTGCAAATGATTTGTTTTTCAAATAAGAGGGAAATAAATATAAATATAGGTGAGAAATTAAATAAGTAACAAGGATAATGAACATACACATTTACTCAATAATGTAGGGGTATATCGGTCACTTAATGCATATTTTTGGCTGGAAAAGGGTACAAGGTAGTGGTCAACAAAGTCTTACCTCTTATAAGGCAGTTTTTTTTAAAAAAGAACTTATAAGGTAGTTATTCGCACAAAGTACAACTTAAAAGGTAGTTATTGGCAAATTTTTCTTTAAAATATGCTGAAATGTACTCAAAGCTGACCTGCTTCACATATCTGACATACCAGGGAAGAAAGGGGTCCAAGGAAAGCTCTAAGAGCACAGGAAAATCCTATTTTGTTGAGACCAGAACGTTTTGGCATATCTTTCGAAGTTTTGATCGCTTGTGGACATTCTACATACTGGCGCTACAGGTACTTCTACGCTGTAAAAGTAGACTGTTGAACTTTGCTTCTCACTTAAGATGGACAGCTAATAAGATAAAGTATTGTATTTCAGGCAATGGTGATCATTGCATGGGCTGAAACCCCACTGTTGGATATCTTTAAGAAAGACGTCTTATATCCTGTTTCAAGTATTTTTATCACCGCTGCTGCTCTTCGTGTGCTTCAGAGTATGTAATCTGTTATAGCCCCCTATAATGTTTAATGCATGAGTTTATCTTTGCAGGTTTCCATTAGAAATCGAGGGAGTATATGAATATCACAGTTACAATCTTCTAGGTTATAGTTAAGAACTGATAATACTAATATTTTGTCTTTTAACTATGTTTTCTAATTCTTTTTCTCCGATCATTCTTATTTGTAATCAAGTACAGAGGAATTATTTTCGATTTATTGATATGCATCTTGAGAATATATATTGCAAATTTACTTTCTTCAATATCTCGTTACCTTGGGAGGCCTTGATATGCATATCTTTCCAATATTAATTACAAATTTACTTGTTTCAACATCTTGTTATACTGGGAGGCCTTTGTTGCATGCATTATGTGGTGGGAAGTAGCATAATACAAAATTTGATAAGTTAGTTAACATCTTAGTAGATTTGCTTCATCCAATTATGAACCATAGATCCTGTAAAGTGGATACCTGAAACCTTGTAGATTAATCTATGATCCAATAGGACTCCTTCAACTCTGTTGATTTTGGACAAAATAAATTCACACAAAATAAAAGTAAATAAGCGGAAGTGAATGTCTCTAACAACATGTGTGCGTATTTCCATCTTCATGATACAAATACGTTCTATTAGGTCTCGTATTTCAGTGAGCCTCGTTATCTACAACATGAAAGTGTTTATCTTGTCTTGAAGATTCAATTTGAGAGCACGTAGTCTCATGTTCTCATTATCAGAAGATTTGCTAGACAAGAATGATCATGTTATATCTGAGGATTAACCTGGCTGCGTTTGGCTCCCGGATTGAGATGCCATGTCCTGTAACAATTTATTTTGAAAAGAAAAATTGTCTGCCTGTTGAACTTAGATCCTAGAAAGAGCAGAAGAAAATTGCAAATTCCTTAGTTTCAAATCCTTGAAACATTTCTACTGAGATTAATTTTTAAGAAAGCTACATGGCAGATTTCATCGCTCCTTTTCCTGCTGCGATGAAAGTTTTTCTTTGTCAGTTTGTTTACTTGATATGAGTCAGCCATCCGACCATATGCTTCAGAAAATATTCTGCACATGATTTTCACGGATAAGAATTATAATTCTGCTCCTGCTTGTCCTATATGGTTTTAACTATTATAATCAGCGCTTTTAGTCAGGTTAATTGGTTGATTGTAGGTATTCTGGACATCATTATCAACTTCCCAGGCCAGCGAAGGTGGATGTTCACAGATGTGTTGAGAAGTGTCCTGAAGCTAATTGTTAGTCTTGCATGGGCCATAGCTCTGCCACTCTTCTATGTGCATTCCTTCAATGTGGAGCCTAAAGAAATTCAAAAAATTTTGTCGTTTCTTGGGAAATTGAAAGGTGTTCCTGCTCTATATATCATGGCTGTGGGGTTATATTTTCTTCCAAATGCATTGGCTGCGATTTTCTTCCTTTTCCCAATGCTTCGACGTTTTATTGAAAACTCTGATTGGCTCATCATAAGATTCCTTATGTGGTGGTCACAGGTACTTAAGCTGCTTTCCCTCTGTTACATACTGATATGCAATGTTTTGGGTGTCCAAGCTATTAAACCTAGCCCAATTAAATTATGCAAATTCTCAATTATTGTTTACTTCCAAATGCTGACAAGATATTCCCACCTAAGATTCTCAATATATTTTACTAATTGTGCCGCCAAAGGAAAGCTGCAAGTATTTCTTTTTACTACGTCATATTTATGAAGTGACATCAACAATTTTGTGTCGAGGTAGTAGATAAAGGATTAGGAAACTCTGGATTTCACAAGAAATAGATCTGATTATAAGTCATAACTTAGTGGACCTGTGTATTGGTAGATCCCGAGGGGAGGGAGAAAGCAAACCTCCGACCAAGGCGATGCTGTTTCTTTATTTGGTTCTGCTCATTCTTGGCTAGCTATGTAAATGAGAAGGAAGAATGTCCAAGGCCAATAATACCTTTAGTTCTGTGTTCTTTTAAGGTGCCGTTTGGCCTAGTTTCTCCCATTTTTAGTATCTTCTTCACAAATATGTATTCTCCTCCCCCCTCCTTCTTCACTTCATCCTCCTCCAAAAGCTTCTAAGAAACTAGAATGGGCTAGAAATAGAAGCTCTATTTTAGAGTTTCTATTTCTAGCCCCATTTTGGTTTCTTAGAAACTCAAAAGTGAATGAGGGAGGAGAAAGGGATGAAAAAATTGTGTATGAGAAACTCATCATTCTAAAAACTACACCAAACGGCACCTAAAGCACGAGCTTAAATACAATTCTTTGCCTTTTGTAATGTGGTATGCGTGTTAGCTTTGGTCTCTTGCATCTCCATATGCAGGCAACTTCTTTTCCTGCGAAGGTCTATGCCTTTATGATCTCTTTATGGAAATATATATGCTTGTACTTTTTTTTTGATGGCCAAGGAGGGGGGGGATAGTTGACCGGAACCCACTACCACTAACATTCCCGCAACCTTATAAAGTTGTGTAGATGGAATTTGAACACCTAACCTCAATGTCAGTGGATCTGTGGATGGGAGCTCAAGTTAGTTGAGTCCCTTGCTTCCTTCTGTGTACTAGCAGCTCACAAATTTGATCATTTCTTTTCAATTTCTTCTGTGGATCCGGCTGAGTGTCCTTTGTAATGTGTATGTGCATGTCAAAAGATGTAAGCTTTTGCTATTGGTAAGACACGTGCATGCTAACCATTGTGACTTTCTGATCGTACACGATGGTGGGGTACCTAGCTTTATCGTAATGTTTCGTTTTAGGTGCATGCTCATTAACGTCAAGACCTGAGATGTTCTAGGAGGAAGCCTAGAGGAGGTGCAAAATCTTTCTTCTTCTAGGATGAGGATCATTTATCTCCACCCCAAATAAAATAAAATAAAAACGGAAATAAAGGAAAGATTAAATCAGTGCTCATCAAGTCCAACTTGTCTTTATTGTTTGTCATGTACGTATGTTAACCTGTGATTGATGGCCATTTTCAGATGTAATTGCATGTTCTGCATTCTTTTGTGGTTTTTTCTAATTGTTCTGCATGAAGAAACTATTTCATGTGGACTAAATGTTTTCATTCTTATGCAGCCCAGAATTTATGTAGGCAGAGGAATGCATGAAAGCCAATTTTCTCTCATAAAGTGAGTCTGTCTGTCTGAGATAGCATGAAATCTTTAGGGATTTGATTGTTTCCTCTCTTATGCCTTGTAATCTTACCTTCCACAAATTCTGCAACAGGTATACTTTTTTTTGGATATTATTGATAGCATCAAAACTTGCGGTCAGCTATTTTGTAATGGTAAGATTTACTTCTGGAACAATTCATCTTCTTACATTTCTAGGTAATAGATTTTCTACTCCTCTGATTACTCTATGTTTCATTCAGATAAAACCCTTGGTGAAGCCAACAAAAGATATAATGAGCATCAATAAGGTCCAATATAAATGGCATGAGTTTTTCCCCAAGGGTATTTGCTAAACACTTGTCCATTAATTTTCATATGAGCTCACTTTTTTGTCATTTGCTAATATGTCTTTTGTTAGTGCAGCTAAACACAACTATGGTGCAATCGCCTCACTTTGGGCTCCAGTCATCATGGTATGTCATGGAATTTTTGGTGCCTCTCTACAAGAATCATATGTCCTATGCTTATCTGCTTTCAGTTTTTACATAATGTTATCTGCAAACACCTTATCTCTTTCTAACTATGCAGGTTTATTTCATGGACACTCAAATTTGGTACTCTATATACTCCACAATTTATGGTGGCTTCATAGGGGCATTTGATCGTCTAGGAGAGGTAATTCAAAGTGATATTTTATATATGTCTCCAAAATGTATGAGAGAAGAGGAACAAGAGTTGTATTTTTCTATTCTATTATAGCTACTCATCATGTCCACATCCTTCTCGAGAAGCAGAACGCAATTTTAATAGTTCCACAGAGCATTGACCTAAAAATGAGTTTCTAGATCTGAGTTAGATTCATTGATCTTTTTGGTCTTGCCCCTCTTTATTAACAAGGGAAGACAGTATAAATTCTCTAGAGCTGTTCTAACTGAGTCATCTATGAATCTAAATAGTTACCAAATAACTGAATATGGAAGCCGTGGCAGGAAAGGGGCATAATTATAATGTTATTACGGTTGATTGCTGTGCATATAGATGATAGTAACATGAGAGCTGTTTCCTTTCTTCAAAACTTCCTGGATAGTTTATTTCATAATACCAAGTAGTTACTCGCATAATTTATAGGTTAACCTCATCAAAATCATTTGTCAGGTGCATAGAGTGATAAGGAAACCTTTTCATTTCTTGATTTCCTTTTCTTAATTTGTTTGCTGAGGACATTCGGTGGCATTTTCTTTCCCTCCTTGCTGTCTTTCTCTCTATTTCCCTCTGTTTTTGATGAAAACTTTCTCTTACCCCAAAGGTTATGGAGTTGCTCATATATTGATGCTCCATTTAACTGCTTTTCTTATAAGATCCAGATCTATGCGTCTTTCACACATAAGTAGTGTTTAATTAACTTCATTAATCTGGTCTAGTCTCTAGGCTACTGTATATTTGATTTCTGTTTTTAATTCTTCACCAGTGAGACTAATGATCATCATTGTTGTCTTCTCTTTCAACAGATTAGGACTCTTGTCATGCTAAGGTCAAGATTCCAGTCACTACCTGGTGCCTTCAATGACTATCTGGTCCCATCTGATAAATCACGGAAAAAAGGCTTTTCTTTATCAAAGCGCTTTGCTGAGGTTGCCGTTCTTTTCTACTTCAGTACTGCTAAAGTAGTCTTGATACAAGATTGATCACATTGATGTATGCGTTACTTTATGCCTATAGGCTAGTGCAAGCAGGAGAAGTGAAGCGGCTAGATTTGCTCAACTGTGGAATGAAATTATTTGCAGTTTCAGGGAAGAAGATCTTGTTAGCGACAGGAAAGGCCCCTGAACATGGTCGAATTTTTTGTTTCTTCGTCCTACTTGTAATGTTACTGAATTGATTCTCAACTTACACAGGGAGATGGATCTACTACTTGTGCCTTATTCTTCAGATCCTAGCTTAAAGATAATTCAATGGCCACCCTTTTTGCTTGCAAGCAAGGTAAGTATAGTCTGAGATGCCAAAAGAACTTTCTCAGTGGTTAGAATCTCATTTCCATTTTTTTTTTCTTTCATTGAGGCACTATTGCTCTCTTGTGTTTAACCACTGATTGTTTTGTTGCTTTTGCAGATCCCAATAGCACTGGATATGGCTGTTCAGTTTCGCCCAAAGGATTCTGACCTTTGGAAGCGTATATCTGGAGATGAATATATGAAATGTGCTGTGATTGAATGCTATGAGTCCTTTAAGCATGTGCTGAACATGCTGGTTGTTGGAGAAACTGAGAAAAGGTTAATTATGATGTTTTATCCTTATTTGAATGATTAGAACCAATCGTTCATTTACCCATAAATCTGCTAATAGATCAAACTCTACGTCCTACATTATTTTTCTTTTGCGTACCATTTTACTCTTTTTTTAAAGACTTTCGTGTATCATTTAGTTTACAGGTCCTATTATTTCAACCAAACGTCCTCTCATAGTGCTGCTTATAGTGCATCCAAAGTACCATAGTGTCTCATTGATGTATTTTGCTAAGAAACTTACCACTTTATCAGTGACTTCTATTTTGGTGCTTATTATATTAACTTTTGAACAGGATAATTTCCATAATTGTAAAAGAAATTGAGACAAATATTTCGAAGAATACTTTCCTTGCAAATTTCAGAATGAGCGCTTTACCCACTCTTTGCCAAAAATTTGTAGAGCTTGTGGGTTATCTGGTGAGTAATAACTAGCTCTTTTGTTGATATCTACATATAGTTTTCTGATTTTATCTACTAAACATATCATTCATGGCCTCACATGTTAAAGCGAGATGGCAATCCTTCCAAACGAGACAATGTGGTATTGCTTCTGCAAGACATGTTAGAAGTTGTCACACGTGATATGATGGTGAATGAAATTCGGTATGCGTACCTGTTCTCAACTTCCATATTGGATTCTATATCCCCCTTGTCAAATTGGAAATAGAATGATCTTTACCAATTTCAAAAATAACTTCCGTGCTGGTATAACTAATCAAGCTATGTGGTGCTTTCAGCGAATTGGTTGAACTTGGAAGTAGTGGCAGAGTCCCTGGAAATCAACTTTTTGCTGCTATTGCATTTCCACCTAAGGTTACACCACAATGGGAAGAACAGGTATGATTGGAACCACCTAATGGGTCAAACATTTTTTATTCCCCTATTTTTCTTTCAAGCCAATAGAATAAGACCTCTTGTTGATATTACTGTGTCCAGATACGACGCCTCTATCTACTTTTGACAGTAAAGGAGTCTGCTATTGATGTGCCAACTAACCTTGAAGCAAGAAGAAGGATTGCATTTTTCACAAACTCATTGTTCATGGATATGCCGCGAGCTCCTACAGTTCGTAAGATGCTTTCATTCAGGTGTGACTAGTATTCTTATCAGCGGCTAGTTTCCTTTATGTCTATTCGGATTATTTTCTGTCATTTGATACTATTGAGATTATCGCTTTACCCAGACATTGATAATTGTAAATTCTTCAGGGGAGAAAAATCAAAGGAACTTTGTTAATGAGAGGGTGCTTACATAGACAGTCATGGACGGAAAATTCATACCTGGGGGGGGGGGGGGGTAANTTTGAAGAATTTTTGTAGACAATATTTCCCACTTTGAGATTTCAGACTAGGTATCGAGTTCTCCTATCCACTGAATTGCCAGTTTCAGTAGTTCTTGCGCCGTTCGTTTTTTGATGGAGCAAAGCTGAAGATTACTCCTATGCTTGACACTATTTTTGTTGATTAGGATGTTCTAGCTATAGACATCACATCATGAATAGGAAGAGGAAACAAAAAATAAGACCAGTACTAAATCCCTTAGATTGAATTCTTATTTCTTAATCATGAAGGGAGAGAAGCTCTTACACCACTCATTTATCATCAGAGACCTGGAGAGTAGGCTAGAAATGGGAACCTAAACTAAGGTGGTGTCTTGCCAAGGGTTATTAGTTGGTTCATAAAACCTTGAACTTTTGTCCTTGTAACTCTCAAGTCTCAACATGTGGAGATGTTTCTCTTAGGGTAAGCCTAGTAGCACACTCAACTGGAAGGCCAGTAAAGGATAGTACACTAGAGATTTATTTGGACTTAATCTCATCTATCACTTAAACAATGTTTTTCCCTTCAGTTGCTCGAGTATATTCTGAATTCTATCGCTTATGTTTCTTTCTTTAGCTCATGCTGTTTTTCTATGGAATTTGCAGTGTTCTTACTCCTTACTACAGTGAGGAGACAGTGTACTCCAGAAATGACCTTGAAATGGACAATGAAGATGGTATCTCAATTATATACTACTTGCAAAAGATTTTTCCAGGTATTGATACTGTAAAAATGGAATTATAGTTTACACGTAATTGCTGTCTAGTCACTTCAAATTGATTTTGCTGAATATACAATTGTAAATATCTTGTCAGATGAGTGGACCAACTTCATGGAAAGAATTAACTGCAAGAAAGAGGCCGAAGTTTGGGAAAGCGAGGAGAACATTTTTCAGCTTCGCCTTTGGGTTTCACTGAGAGGACAGACCCTCTGTAGAACAGGTAATGGGTGCTACTTTCCATTTATTAATTTCATATCACAGTCAACTCACATTCTGACAACTAATGCTATACTGCAGTCCGAGGGATGATGTACTACCGGAGGGCTTTAAAGCTTCAGGCTTTTCTCGATATGGCTGATGAAAATGGTAGGATAACACTTTCTCTTTTGCAAATATTTCAATTGTTGTTGTGTGCTTTTTGAATGTATTTATTAGGTTTTAATTGGTGAAAGATACGCCTAAACTTTGATCTCTTTCCAAAGAAATTAAAGTTCCATTAAAGTTGTCATACAAGTTAATCTTATAACATCTGGAATTTCCTGATCATCATACTGCAGCAGAATATAAAGAGAAAATAGAAAGGTTATGACTTCATGATGAAGGTCAAGCTATGATATTGTCCGAGTTCTTTGCATCCGTTTCCTAAGAGGGAAGGCTAGTGAAGCCTCATGTATAGGAGTCCAAAGGAGATTCTAGTAACGGAAGTTGCAAGTTCAGTCTGGGAAATGAAATTTAGAGTTTTATGTAGATTAAAAGCTCCATTATTTTTTATTTTTGAAATTTTGCAAGGATTACCATAATGGGCCTGGTCAACTGACCAAAAAATCCATGGGTATTTTGGGCCAATTTGGGGGGGGGGGGGGTATACATGTTGAAAGGTTAAACAACCCCCTAAGTGGGGAATGTGGTCTGGAACCTGGATCTCCCCGGAGTTCAAGTGGTGCTGCTCCCAACCGATCTACCACCTTGTCCTCGGATTTCAAGGTCCTTGTTGACATACTGATGAAGACCTTATAATACCTTGTCATGATATATCTCACTATGCAAAGCAAAGTCATAGTAAATGAAGCGTGACAAATGTTTTGTCTCAGAAATATGCTGACTGGTAACTTGGCTATCTTTGTGTAGAAAATTTTCCATGTTTGATTGTTGACATTGTTGATGGACAGAGATCCTGGAAGGCTATAAAGTGATCACAGCCATGGAGGAGGAGAAGAAAAGCCAGAGATCTATTTATGCACAACTAGAAGCTGTGGCTGATATGAAATTCACATATGTTGCAACATGTCAGAATTATGGTATTCAGAAGCGGAGTGGAGATCGTCGTGCGACGGACATTTTAAATTTGATGGTTAAGTAAGTTTTTCTCATGATAGAAAATGGAAAAATTTCAGTGAGGTAGCTGTGAGGTTTAATTAAATTATGGCGAGGTACTCTCGAGGTTTTGATAATATCTCAAAGGTATTCTATGTCATGACTTGAGCGAAACACATAACCTCGGTTCAAATCATTACCTGTGATGTTTTCACTGGATAAAATGACTATTATCATGTGTAAGCTTTTAATTTTTGCATTCGTGAACAAAACTTTAAATGAGAAAAGGAAAGAAAAAGAGAATCAATAGGGATTTACCACATTAATTTATCCCCAACTACCAAATTTACAGAGACTTTTGAATACACTATTGCTGTTTTATTGATAACCAACTTAACACCTCACATTTTCAATGATCAACAATACAGTTCACTGATGTATTTAGGGAAAATTCCTCTTAATGACACCAATTGGTCTCTCGCTTCTTCTGCAGTCATCCGTCCCTGCGTGTAGCATATGTTGATGAAGTTGAAGAAAGAGAAGGTCTCAAGTCGCACAAGGTATATTACTCTGTGCTGGTCAAAGCTGTTGACAATCTTGACCAGGTAAGCATGCCCCTATCTTGGAATCAATATTTTGTCTTAAACGAGCATCATGAACAGTTAATGATTTTTTATGTCTTCCTAAAGGAAATATACCGTATAAAGTTGCCTGGTCCTGCAAAGATAGGGGAAGGGAAGCCTGAAAACCAAAACCATGCCATCGTTTTCACTAGAGGAGAAGCCCTTCAGGCCATTGATATGAACCAGGCAAGACTTAATATATATACATTGCATCTGTTCAATGAACACTTGGACGGTTAATAAACCTCTGTTCGTTATGCAGGATAATTACTTAGAAGAAGCCCTGAAAATGCGTAACCTCCTGGAAGAATTTAATGAAGATCATGGAGTACGCCCACCTACAATTCTGGGGGTACGTGAGCACATCTTCACAGGAAGGTATGATTTTATACTTAACCTGCGAGTTGCTGCACTTCACTCATTCTTGGTATTTTGATTCATGAAGGATTACATCTTCCTTGCAGTGTGTCTTCTTTGGCTTGGTTCATGTCGAATCAGGAGACTAGCTTTGTTACAATTGGGCAGAGAGTTCTTGCAAGGCCATTGAAGTATGTAGCTTTGTCCCAGAAGTTACAAACAAAAAGATTGATTTAATTTTTTCCCTTTTATATATTTATATTATTAATTCGAAGGACTAGGTTTCATAAAGGATATAAACGCATGAATACATATATAAATGGGGTATCATGTTTAGACTTCATGATCTTAGCATCAGAATGTACACAAAGTCATTCATGTGACATCTCTATCTCATAGAAACTGAGCACAAGTGTATCTATCCCCCTGTCCTTTTAACATATTCTTTAACAAGGCGAAATATTTTGGGGATACTGACGGGGTAAATTATAATCTAAGTATAGATATGGTCACATTCGCATTGCACTGCTGGAAAGTTTATTTTCTTTATGATCTTCTACCGTATCTTTTCTCTGAGAATCTTTTGCGATTATATTCTTGTGATTTTCCTCTCATTTTCTCCAAATTATCACTGAAATGAATCCAGGGTCCGCTTCCACTATGGTCACCCAGATGTCTTTGATAGGATCTTCCACATCACCCGTGGTGGAATGAGCAAGGCTTCCCGGGGTATCAATTTGAGTGAGGATATTTTCGCTGGTATGATCCTCTACTATGTCTGCTTGCCCATGTTTAGTCATATTTGCATGCAGTATTGTCTTTTACATGGATGCAATGCAAGCATACCTTTCTTTGGACTCTCTCTCTCTCTCTCTCTCTCTCTCTCTCTCTCTCTCTCTCATATAGGTATATGTATATATCTTATCTTGTAGGGTTCAACTCAACACTAAGGCGTGGTAATATTACTCACCATGAGTATATCCAAGTGGGCAAGGGTCGAGATGTTGGGCTCAACCAAATCTCCCTATTTGAAGCTAAAGTAGCCTGCGGTAATGGCGAGCAGACGCTCAGTCGGGATGTGTATCGTTTAGGCCACCGTTTTGACTTTTTCCGCATGCTTTCATGCTACTTCACGACAATTGGGTTTTACGTCAGTTCCATGGTAAGCTCCTTTCATACAATATAAGCTACTGGCAACTTTAGACAACATTCTCTGACTGGATAAACTTGAATCAATTATGACACGATAACCCTCAAGTTTTCCACAGCTTACACACAAACCACAAAATTGTAAGCATGCAGTAACCAGTCTTATTTAATCAAAATGAGCAGGACATATGTTGATTCACATCCATAATTAGGTATGCATGATCATTTATGTCGCCAAATGTTTATTCGAGGAAGTTTCATGTGAACTTTGCTAATTATTCTTTTGGGGTGAGGGGGGTTGCAAACAGTTTTATTATGGTAAGAGGAATATAATGATGGAAACTCATTACTAATATCTAGGAGATTTAGACGAGTTTGAAAATCTATAGATATCAGTTTGAACTTTGAACAGCACGTATTAACTAGGGGATTTGTTTTCTGGTCATGAGGTTAAGAACCTTCCAGTTCTCATCAATGTGTCATTTTAAACCGGTTGTTGTGGCGTTTGTTCTTGTTGTTGTTCATCATGGATTTCTATAGCCGATAGTGACTGGTTATGGAGCTTTTACATGTTATCACTACAAACTCTTTCTGGTGCTTCTACCAGTGCATATTTCTTCATTCCCCTGTACGTAGTGGACTGAAGAGAGTATCTGAGTAACATATATTAGAATCCATTTAGGGTTATTTGAGGCCCAGAAATAAGATAGTTTTGGAGTGAATTAGTAATATATTCGTTTATTATTTTCAAGTCCTTTCTTATGATAAGAGGCTCTGAACATCGCATCTGTCCCTCAATGATAAATGTGCTTTCTTTTGTTAGCCTTATAGCCTACGGGTCTGTGCATGTCAGCCCATCACATCAAGGTGATAGGAATTGAACCTATGGTGTAACATGTAATCATAATGCGAATGATTCAACGCTGAAGATTTAGAAGCATGATAGGCTATTTTTAAACATCCTTCCGTTCACAAGGAACAAGGCAAAATTCCCTTGGCTTGATTCCCAGCTGGAAATGTATCTTACTCATATAGCCTTGACTTTTGATCAGACATCTACTTTAGTCCCCACAGGAAAAACATTCAAGAAAGATCTTGCGTAGGAAGAGAACCTGCAGTTATAGAGCTTTTTCAGATCTGCTTTTTTTTTTTTTTTTTTTTTTTGGAGGAATGCTCTTTTACTCATTTAGCTTTTGCTAACGTATCTTTGATTGTGATTATTCAGATGGTTGTCCTTACAGCGTATGCCTACTTGTATGGAAGACTTTATCTATCATTAAGTGGTTTGGAACAATCAATAGTTAAGTTTGCTAGGGCAAAGGGAGAAACTGCCTTGAAGGCAGCTATGGCTTCGGAGTCTGTTGTCCAAATGGGGTTTCTAATGGCTTTGCCCATGATCATGGAGATTGGACTAGAGAGAGGGTTCAGAACTGCATTTGGTGAAATGATCATCATGCAGTTGCAACTATCAGCTGTTTTCTTCACATTCTCTCTTGGGACAAAAGTACATTATTATGGGCGTACCATCTTGCATGGTGGAGCCAAGTACAGAGCCACTGGACGTGGTTTCGTTGTCCGGCACGAGAAATTTGCTGAGAATTATCGAATGTATTCGAGAAGCCATTTTACGAAAGGGCTAGAGCTTATGATGTTGCTGATTGTCTATGAATTGTATGGCACGTCCGTTTCTGGTTCTATAGCCTACATACTTCTCACTGGTTCAATGTGGTTCTTAGTCATATCTTGGTTGTTCGCCCCCTTCATATTCAACCCTTCAGGATTTGAGTGGCAGAAGATTGTAGATGACTGGGATGATTGGACGAAATGGATTAGCAGTCATGGTGGTATTGGTGTCCCAGCAACCAAGAGCTGGGAGTCGTGGTGGGACGAAGAACAAGAGCACTTGCTATCCACAGGGTTTCTGGGACGGTTCTGGGAGATTGTCCTTTCTTTGCGCTTCTTCCTATACCAGTATGGAGTAGTTTATCATTTGCATGTGGCCAATAGAGATACAAGCATCATGGTAAGTTTGAGAAACACCTCTTATGAAATTATAAATTCATGCTTTCCTTTTTCCATTTTATACTTGCTGTAGAAAGCATTGTGCTTCTCCAATCTTACTTGTGTTCTGAAGGTTTGTTTAACTTCATTTGTAAGCAATCCAAATTTCTTGGTCGCCTTTCCTGTTCTGCTAAGTAGAAATTTGCCTCCGTTCTACCTAACATAAAACAATTACCATTCCATCTTTATTGGTTGAGTGTGGTAAACCCATATTTCAGAAATGGTTGCTTTAGGGTGTCCTCCCAGCCCTAAACCTGTACTTGTATTGCTATTTTAGTGAAATAATTTTTTCTTTTCCACTGGAAAAAAAGTCACTAGTTTACTATTTATGAATTCTCGCTTCCTGCCATAAACTTGGAAAGGAATAGTGGCTGGCCTTTCCAACTGTATAGATGTTATGGTCATATTTATAGTTGTGCATGATTATATCTTTTGAAGAGAGGCTTTAATAGCATCAAGTATTGCTGACTTATTATTTCCTAGCTTTCTAATTATGCTTATCTTTCTGTTAATTCCAGGTCTATGGCCTGTCATGGCTCGTCATTGCTGCTGTGGTTATCATTTTAAAGGTAGAAACTGTAAATACTTGATTCTGCAGTTAAAACTGTTTAAATTTCATTTGGTGTGTCTGGGAATCCTATCCTTACCTCTGGAGTTTGGTAATGTGGTTGCAGATTGTGTCAATGGGTCGGAAAAAGTTCAGTGCAGATTTCCAGCTAATGTTTAGACTCTTGAAGCTCTTCCTCTTCATTGGCTTCATAGTGACACTAGTTTTCTTTTTTATATTCTTGAATCTCACGGTTGGAGACATATTTGCTAGCTTACTGGCCTTCTTGCCTACAGGATGGGCTCTTTTACTGGTATGCTCTCTTTCTCTCTCTATTGCTCTCTTTCTATGTGGATTTCTTTTATCAATGCTGGCATGAATTTTTATGTCCTTACTGGCCATCCAGCTTACTATTGGCTTAACATAGTGCTGTTTATCTAGGCTTCTGGCATCCTTTCACAACTCTTTCAACCTAAAAATTCTTTTCACTTCTGTTATTTCTCTGACAATGGTTATAACATTCAAAGCCATCAAATGTGAAACATCCTTGTGCAACAAAGGAGAGATGTAATATCTTTGGGTCGACCACAATTCTATTGTATCTGATAGCATGTTTGTTCTCTAATCATGTTTAACCAGTTACTTCCTTGCATTCCTTGTATCTCAAACATCAACTATATATGAACAGATAGCACAAGCATGCAAGCCAGTTGTAAAGGGCATTGGGATGTGGAGCTCCATCAAAGCCTTAGCGAGAGGCTATGAGTACATAATGGGGATTACGATTTTCACCCCCGTGGCAGTGTTGGCCTGGTTCCCGTTCATCTCAGAGTTCCAGACGAGGTTGCTGTTCAACCAAGCTTTCAGCCGAGGGCTTCAGATTCAACGTATTCTTGCTGGTGGGAAGAAGCAGAAGTAGATATGATACAATCATGTAAAACCACTGGTGTTCTTTTCTTTTCTTCATAAGGGGGGTGACTTTTGTTTGGAAAGAGGGCAACTTTTTCTGTGGAAGAGTTTATAACTTCGAGTTCTGAGACTGAGGCTCGGAAGATTTTTGACAGTTGAGGAGGCGGCTTATGTATATGCATTTCAATTCAATAAATATATCAGCATAAAATTCTCCTTGAAGTGCTCCATATTCTCATCATGTTTGGCTTTGAAAAGTTGTTTTGCCATCTTCAATCTGTTCTCGACTCTGCTGCTAGTTAGGCATACACCTATGAGACTATGACAAAGGCCTTGTTTGGATATCAACTTTTTGAACCAACTAGTTGCATTTTCAGCTTGTTTGACTATTTGACAATCTGAAAGTACAATAAAGCTTGTTTGGTAACCAGCTTGTTGGATGGCTTTTTGGACCCAAACAATCCAATTTGAAAAAGCTTAGGGGGGTAGCTTTTTGCATTGGCTTGTTGAATTCCTCCTTTCAAAATGACCCTCTTACCCCAATGTTGACAACAATTACACCCCAACCAATTTTACCCAAATTATACCTGTCTTTATTTGTCATTTTACATATTACCAGCTACTTATAACCAGCTAACTTTACCAAACATCTTTTATAACCACCCAATACCACCAGCTAGTCAAACCATCTAATACAACAAGCTATCAACAACCAGCTAATCGAACCAGCTACCAGCTGATTGCCAAACAAGGCCTAAGACTATGAGTGTCTCTTTTCAGGTCCGCAAATACATATTATTTTCAAGTCGAGATCCGACTATCAACTGAAAACCAATTAACAATTGGAAAAATAACTCAATTAGCTATAAACAAGTTTGAGTTTTCAATTTTATCAATGAAATAACCCACTTCAATAGATTTCAAAAAAGAATATATTAAAATGTGATTTCATAATGAAAAATTACTTGATAAATTGATGTTTCATAAAGAAAACTCCCGATAGGTGATTGGAAGATAAGTTGATGACCAACTTCACCTCCCAAAATGTAAATGTAAGTGGGGAGGTAATCAATCACTTTTCTGATAATGTAGTATTGTTTGCTAGAGTTGATGCAAGTCAATGAATTAAGTGTTTTTTTTTTTTCTTTTTTTCTTTTTCTTCTTTATAAGAACTTGAAGCATTTGGCCCACTAACTTCTCCTATCTCAAGTGCGAAGGTCCAAACCCAAACTCAAGCTTGGAGATTTAGCTAAAATATAGCTAATTATAGTAGTTTTAGCAAATAAATACTATCAAAATGCAAATGGTTAGGTAATTAAAAAAAATTTATATCCTTTTATTTATTTTGGTGCATATATCCAGAATTATTTATTTATTTATTTATTCATGAAGGTGCATCCTT
>BSSO01000748.1:27500-29132 GCA_030267885.1 Mesembryanthemum crystallinum
CTGTATGATGCACAAAACTAGATTTGAGGCTGTTTATCAAGCAAAAACAACGACGACCCATTAATAATCCCGCCGAGGGCAAGGTCTCGGAAGGCCTGAATGTACGCTGCCTTACCTCTAATTAGTAGAGAGGCTGTTTTTCAAGCAATATTGTGTTATTATCATCTCAGTTTCTCAATTATATGGTCTCACCATTAAAAAAACTCCTGCCAAAAGCTGTGTACTACCAGGATCTGTGGCAGAGATGGACACTGGAAAACTTGATGTTTAGTATCATTTAGAGAACAGATTAAACATCTGAATAATGTGCTTCCCGCCCGAGTCTAATTTCTTCTTGTCATCTTATTTGATGTTATTGCTAGCTGCATGTGTAAGAGTCTGTATGTCTTCTTTAGTATTAAACTTCCCTTTGATTAACTTATCCAGTTTCCGCAAATCTCCCTCCTTCCTCCATCTAAAAGTGTTAGCTTTCTACACTTTTGCCTTTTTGAGAGCATCATTTACTAGGTCTTATCTGGGTTGTGTACCACTGTTCCTGCTTTTCGTTTCTCAGCATTCTCTTTATCTATCACCTTTAGCTTCATGGAACCGTAACAAACAGTTGTTTGGTTTCATAGCTCGAGCACTTCAAGTAGTATGCCTTGACTAGATGCTCTGACTTTGACTTTGTACTTAAAGACCTTGTGGAGTAGTTGCTGCATGCTGACAGCTGCTGTTTTCATCCTTTTATCATAAGGGAGAAAGTGTTGGAGAAATTTTTTAATCCATTTGTTTTCTGATTAACCAGTTCTTCAAACAAATAGATTTAAAGTTTTTTAACTCATAATCTTGTCGCTCCAATGATTCGTGTTGCCACCAATGAAATGGTTGTTGAGTTGTGGCTCGAATTTATGGTTTGTTTTTTGATTGTGGGTCTTTTGGAAAACATTGTCAACATAAGGCTACATACATCTAAGCCTACCCAAGATATATCTTCTGAAAGATCGACACTGGTTTGCTTGTTGGTGGTGTTGTTTCAGTGATTGTGTCTATTGCTTGTGGCAATATGTTACCGACTTACCTGTCAAATTGAGATCAGTCAGTTTGGTAATTTGGCTATTGGAATACATGATACCCTCTTATTTGATGTTACCTACTTACAGTTTCAACCTGGATTGAGGTCAGATATGTGTTCCTGGAAGTGGACAAACGTAAACTCTTTTATGACTTGTTCTCCTTATTCTGAACTCTGAAGCATGTCTAGGCACACTCATACTTGTATTCTGTTGGCATTGAGTTTAATCACAGGTGACAGGTTGGTTCAAATTGTTTATTTAGCAATCATTGTGTATCATCATGTATGTTGAAAAGGATTACATACAACATGCTTGGAAGAGGAGGCATATAGATAGCCAGAAATCGAATCCTCAACTTCACGGCTGGGAGGCTATACTCGGCATCACTTGTTTCATCGACTTTCGGGAAACTTAAAACTTTTTGAAATCAACGTTGTGAAGAGATTCCAAAAAAGCCTAATACTTACTCCCTCCGTTTCAATATAATGTTAATGGTTTGACTTGCGCGGTCTTCAAGACAACACTTTGACCATAAATAATTGCGATTATATAAATTCCAAAACTTATAAAAAGATAA
>BSSO01000749.1:0-29114 GCA_030267885.1 Mesembryanthemum crystallinum
TTATCAACCAAGGACAAAATAGTCCAAATACACCCTCCTTAATTCTTGTGTGAATAGTGCAATGTTAAGGAAAGTGAGGGACGGAGGGAGTAATAACTAGCCGTATACGGTATACTCCCAAAATCATCTACTATTATTCACCAAATCATCCCCTACGTAGCTACGTAAGACTAGGTATGGGGAAGTCTTGACATGATAACATCAGCTAGTTTGTTCGATTTCACGTCGGGGCAAATTAAAGACAAGTCATTTTCATTCTAATTTGATATATACTCTAAACAAGTTCAGTACGTAATTAATTAATCTCCCAAATTTCCTTTTAGAAGAGGGGGTATGATCGTGTTTAGTGAGTGTCTCTTTCCAGTTTCCAGTGTTGATGCGGCACTAGTCAGCGTCATGCATGGGTTGATGACTTCATGTATGTCCAATTTTGTCACACAATTTTTGTCCTACTATATTTTTATGTTGGACTATTGTTGTTGCAAGAGTAGCCATATTATAAACCCTACATATATAATAAAAAAAAAACACCATATTATTATATCATAAGAATCTTTGATTTTAAAAATAATATTAAATTTTATAGGTGATATAAGTACACGCAACAAATACTAATATTTTGTCAACTGGGAAAATAATACCAGTGCACCTAATTATATTCAACAATTTTACAAAGAGGTACTTTAGTTTGTGATCTATTACTCCCTCCGTTCTATAAACAAGGTGACGCTTGGTTTTCCGCAACTCACATACCTTCTTTAGAGAACGGATGGAGTATAAGTCTTCTTTCTTCTTCCCTTTTGATGGGCTTTTTTTTTCTCTCTACCACCACCATCATATCGATCACCGCCACTATTAGAATCATTGTCCTCCTTCGAATTATTTCGTCGAGATATATCCCTCGAAGTTGATATTTTAGCATAAAAATGAGTAAGTTTAATGGAAAAATGTCATTTGCGGAAGCTTATAAGAAAGAAAGAAAAACACATTTTCAAAAGTAATCAACTTCATTTTGGGAGGGAGAGAGTACTTAAAATTGAACGGAAAAAATAATAGTGTCTCTTTCCATTGTTGATGGGCCACTGGCCACCGTCATGCTTGGTTTGACATGCATGTCGAAAATTGTCGCACATTTGAGATCATGTTTTTTTTCTTTTTTGTTTTTCTTTTGTCTTATAGTATTAGATATTGTGTTGTACTTTAGATTCACGAGTGGCCATTATAAACCACTGATAAAACAAACAATATTTGATATTTTTTTGGGGTACGTACCAGGAGGGGCAAATACACCTAACTTATGAGCCACATGATTTTTTAACTAATAAGTAGTATGACATAATAATAATAATAATTCTGAAAATGTCAAATTTTCGATGAATATATTTGGGATAGTGTCCAAAATTGCTGAAAGGTTTTGAACAATTAACTCACTCTGCAAGAGTTGCCCTCACCTTTACAGGAAAAGTTATGTGTTCTTCATTATCAATAAATAAAAATAGCATAGATCGGAAATGGCGTCTCAATTAATTCAAATAATCAAGATCTAGTACATATAATAGCATACTCCATCCGTTTCTGAAAAATCTTTACGCCTTAACTTTATAAAGTCAAAGTTTTCAAACTTTGACTATTGATATATGAAAAAATATAATGATTTTTCAAAGTAAAAGTAATATTTTTGGATTCATCTTAAATAGTATTTTCAAGAAATCAAAATTTTATAAGTTTTCGAGTTTATATAAATACAATTATTCATGATTAAAGTGTCATTTTAAAGACCGTGCAAAATTAGGGCGTCAAGATTTTTCAGAAACAGAGGGAGTAGTATTTTAGTACACAAGATGGTTATAATATTTGACTATTTTGAGTCTTTAACTACGAACCAATTTAACTACTTCTTTTTGCGTTTCCACTTCTCTTTCAACCCCATGTTAAGTATTTAGCACTTTTTCTTTGAATTATATCTAGTGAGGTTGCATGGATTATTTAAAATATCTTGGATACTTCGCTTTCATGATCGTTAACTCTCAAAAGAAAAGTAGAAAACTGATAGATAGCAAACAAACAAACAAATACATTCAAATCTAAATTTATGTAATATATGCCTAGATTCGAGTATCACTTTTGTGCAATGATAAAATTTAAACAATCCAATAACGGTAGTTTTTAGCGGTTTATAAATTAGGGGTATTATTTAGTTATTTAGGGTTAATTTTTATAGCTAAGTGGCTAAATTTTAAATGATCTCTCTATGGTTAAAAATTACCCCTGCTGGGTTGCTAACCCCTAACTTGCTAAAATCACTCTTACATATGTCATCTAACTGCGCGGTTGATGTGCATACTCAAAAAGTTGCGTACACACTAATATTTGTCCATGTACAATAACAACCTAAAACACGGATTTATTACTTAATGAGTTTGTACAAAATCATATAAAATTGAAAACCTAACGACCTTAAAAGTTTTATAACTAACAAAAGAAACAGGAAAAAAGAACACTACAACCTTGAATTGAAACAACGACATTACACATATACTTATATATTGGACATAAGTTTCTGGATAAATTAAGTTTCACGATGGATTATTTTCTCCTCCCTAATTGTATATAAATATATTGTACTTGTTAGGGGAATCAGACTTCAATATTTTAAAAGATATGTTCTTCGTGATGCCCTTGTACTCTTAAATAATCACAATTTCTATATTAATAAAACATATAGCATTTAACTTAAAAGAAGAAATAATAGAAACTGGTAAGATGCTATTACTAGCACTGATAAGTAGTCATAAATTGTGATCATCTTCATTTATAAATATAATAATATAAATAGAGATTTTTTTTTATTATTATAATTATTAAAATAGTATAATCTATCCTTTGATTCAGTAAATAAGAACCTAAATTCATCTCAGTAATTAGATATGATTCCAACACAATACAGTAAATATCCAATATACTGCATTATTTAGGTGAGTTACAACTTCCAAATTAATAGAGTTACATTGGTGGAAGTGGAAAAATCCCAGTCTCCACTCAATACAGACAAATATTGAGTCAAGTTAAGGTAGAAGCTACAGTAATTAATTAAGCATACATATATAAGCAGATTTTTAAGTACGTTTTTGAGTAGATTTTTAAGTCAAAAGTGTGGTTCTTGCCTTTATATTATTAGTGCACGCACTCTTGTCAACTTTCCTTAGTGCACAGTTTTAGTTACTAGTCAGTCGTACGTATTCTTCATAAAATTTTGGTTTAATTTGCTTATGGGGATAGTAAAAGAAAAGACTTTGTTTGCTTATTATTAAGTAGAAAACTAGCTGGCCTGGGATAGATCAACAAATAATCCATAACAAGCAAACATTTCATAGAATACTCACCATATTCACCATTACATTTTATTATTTTTTGTGGTCTTTAACAATAAATTTGACCGTTACTCTTTCTATCCTCGTGTTAGTTTGCTTTTCGTGTTGATCAACTTTCTATTTGTTGTTTGTTGGAAGTTGTTGGAATTTGTTGGAATTTGTTGGAGTTTGGTAAAATAATACTAGATTCCAACAAAAATAAGATGACAAGAACAGATTGACAAACAAAGTCAGTCTTTATCAAACTTATTTTACATTACTTCACCCATCTTGATTCCAAAATGAATTGCGAAATAAGCAAACACACAACCATGTACACATAATTAGCCAATCTTCTTATAAAACTGTAATCACACCAAAATACAACCACCTCTGATCTCTGCAAAACCCTATAAGTTACTAACAAGTTTTATCGTCTAAGGTACCTAAATGAATTGCGAAATATAATACATTATTTGCAGTAGGAAGTAGTAGTGCATGCATCCACCAAAAAAGGAAGAAAAATAATTCTTAAAAAATCCATTTTTTTTTTTTCCTTAGAAATCTTTTTTTTTTCTCGAAAATAATTGTGCACTCCAATTTGTAGTATTTTTCTCAGAACGTGTATAATGTGGGCCACTAAAAATTGTACTACAATGTGTACCAAACCATTATGTGCATGCATCAGAAACTAAAAGATAAGTTGAAGAAGAATCCATTGAAACTTAACAATATACTACTATAATTTGTCTGACACTTACTTACTTACATTATTGAAGTATTTTGTGTCTATTAATCTTCTTCAATTCTTAGGAAAGGGATAAAGAAAAGGCAGGGAAGGAGGTGGGGGGACAAGAAAATACATAGTGATATAGTGTTAGTGTTCCCATAATTTCCAAGAAAGTTCAGTGCTACTACTGTTTGTCATCTCCCTGCCAGTATCCTTTTCCCTGTTTAGGGGTACACATACAAGAATCAAATAAAATCAGATCTAAATCTTCATAGAAACATCAATCCCAGGTTTAGAAGAAAAATACAAAGAAAACATCTTATATATATAATCAAGTTATAAGTTTTACAGTAGTCAGTCCATGATTTGGAACTTTAATTAGCTTATGAAATGAACCATATGCTAAAGAATGATGCATATGAGTTCAGGGAAAAAGTAAAAAAAAAAAAAATGAATTTTCATATCAAATGATTTGAATTGAAATAATAGTAGTAACATCCGAGGAACAAAGAGTTCTGCAGCAAAACTTACGATTTGAAGAGGGTCTCAAGTTCTTAACCCAATTCAACATACATAAGTTTAATTCAATTGTAGTATGTTTTGCTAGAGAGAACTAGGCAGAGCCGACTATTAGGGGGTGCGAGGTGGGGCGATCGCACAGGGCCCCCAACTAGAGGCTGATTTTAAGGGCCCAAACTTGAATGTCTGGTTATATATTTGATTCTGCTAAATGTTATATAAGTAACAAGGTAGTAAGAGTGGTAGTGCTTGATTTATTTTATTTTGCTAGTTGTTAGGTCTTAGGTTCGATTCTCGCCTAACGCGATGTTTATTTCTTAATTTTTCTCATACTTTAGGGCGTGCCATTTGTTAGTGAAGCCTCATGTTTTGTATGAACGATGTTTATACGATATAATTAATTAATATTAAATACTATCATAAATACAACTAAATGGACTTAAACCTCCTTTTTCAAATAATTAAATATAATGGAGAAAAACTTAATTAGTGGAATTGGTCAAAATGTGGGTCTTCTCCTTCTTAAACCATAAAGTCTGGTCTACGGTGTACTTTTTCTCCCACTAATATTGAAAATGGATCCTAAATAAGAGTATTGATAAATTGTGCAATCATTTTATTTAGAGAACCACCATTTATCAACCATTCTCACATTTCAGAATAACTACCCTTTTATGATCCAATTGATATTAAATATTGTCATAATTATAATTAATTGTATGTTACTTAGCCCTCTTTTCTCCAAGAAAATTTTAAAAAATGGTGAGGCTTATACTATTAATTTAGGTGATTAAATTAGATTCGATCAAAAAGTGGATCTTCTATTTCTTAAACCCTAGGTTGGTTTTCATTGATTTTTTTTTTTTTTTTTTTTTTTTGTGCAATAGGTACTTTTTATCTAGCTATATCTTAAAAAGTATACTAATAAACTTTCAAATAATTTGTTTCTGATTATCTAAATTATTATCATCTCTCATCCACAAATACAATCGAGTTCAATCTCCGTAAACCTTTATATATCCTTTAAAAAAAGAAAAGAGGAAAGCAATCCAACGAACCACCATTTATCAATCATGCTCCACTTTTTTGCTGATGAACTACTACTTGGTACTATGATTCAATTTAAATACCATCACAATTACTCAAAAATTAAATGTTGTACTAAGGCTAACATTAATTAAGATTAATTAATTTAGTGGGATTGGTCAAAAAGTTAGGTCTTCTTCTTCTTAAACCCTCACATTTGGTTTTCAGTGCACTTTTCATTGCCCCATTCTAAACTCCACCGACCCCATCAAATATCAATTCAACCCACCCTTCCCGCTTAGGAAAAAAAAGTTCCCACCATCCAAACAGCACCTTACACTATTTTACGTATCAGATACGGCCAAAAAAAAAAGAAAATCAAATAAAAACCCAAAAACAGTGAAAAGGAAATACTCTATCAATTATTTCTCCCAACATTGATGGAAATAAAATTACTCTCTTTTCTTTCTATTTATTTGTCTCACATGTCTTGAGAGAGAGCCTTTCATTTTCCCTTCTTGTGCAGAATTTGCATTGGCATTGGCATTTTCTCTCTCCAACAATCTCGGCCAAAATATGCCACCCCCTAAATTTCCCTACATTTTCTGCTAAAATTTCGGTGTTTTTTTTATAGTGAGAAGAGAGTGACATTCACTTAGACACTGGTTCTTTGATGCCATGTTTTGACAAATTGTTGTTATTGTTTCTTTGTACTGTGCCCTTAAGTCACTCTCTTGTAGCCTTTCTCTTTGCTTGTGATGGAGAAATTTCTGTGGGTTGTTTAGAATTATGGGAAAAGCCCTGATTTTTGGTGGGTTTAAGCCCCATTTTGGTGCTTCTTTCAAGGATTTTGTGGTCAAGAACATGTTTCTGTTTGCAAGTTCGTTCTGGGTTTCTCTCTTGAGTTACATTGTTCATGTTTTTGGATTCATTTTCAAGGGTTTCTTGAGGTAAGATTATAACTCATTTTTCTGGGTTGATGATTTTGATGATTTTTTGAGTTGGGTTTTTGTTGATTAATTTTCTGTGTTTGTGATTGCAGCTCTTCAGGTAAGAATTCTGCAGAAATTGGGTCAGATTTTGATGGGTTTTGTGAAAAATCTGACGAGGGTATTTGTCAAAGTGAAAATGAAGAGGTGGGTTGCGATCAAATTGGGGCAAAAGAGGTTTCTAAGATGGATTCTGAAGTGGGAAGTGTGTCAAGTGTTAACACAAGTAAGTATCAGTTCATTTCTGGGAATAGTCTTTGTGCATTCATTGAAAAGCCTCAAACTATGAGCTTTACTGTCCAAGAAATGTTCGTCAATGATGTGTCTTCCAATAGGCAAGATTTTGTTGAGAATCATGCACCTCCCCAGATGGATTTTCTGGGATTTTTTGATGATCTCAATGATGTTCCATATAGTATTGATGTGCCTGTTGATTATAGTTCATCTGATCATGATGATTGTAGTGAGTTGAGTTCAGAAGAATTGGCTATGAAACAGGGGAAAACAGAGATAAGTACTGTCCAAGAAATAAATGTCAATGATGTGTCTCCCAATAGTCAAGATTTTGTTGAGAATCATGCACCTCCCAGGATCGACTTTCTGGGATTCGTCGATGATGTCAGTGATGTAGTTTCGTTTAGTGTTGATGTGCCTGTTGAGTATAGTTCATCTGACCATGATGATTGTGGTGAGTTGAGTTCAGAAGAATTGGTTGTGAAACAGGGAAAAACAGAGAGTTCTGTTTGTGAGGAACAAGAAACATTATGTTTGACTGAACATGACTTAAATGTGAAAGGAGAGACTGTAAATGGGCAAGAAAAAGCTCCAAGTGCAGAGGAAGTGATCGTAAAACAGGAGAAAACAGAGAGCTCTGTTTGTAAAGAACAAGAAGTATCAAGTTCGGTTGTGAAACAGGAGAAAACAGAGAGCTCTGTTTGTGAGGAACAAGAAGAATTAAGTTTGACTGAACATGATCTCTATGTGGAAGCAGAAATTGTAAAAGTTGATGAAGAAATTTCAAGTGAGCATGAAGCAGTTGATCAGGTTCAGTCATCTTTATCAAATAGTGATGATTTCTGGGCTACTATTCATAAATATGAATTCTTGGGTAGTGATCATAATTCTGATTTTGATTTTGATGAAATACTGTGTGATAAAGGTCCATGTGAGGCATTGGAACCTGAAACTCCAATGGGTATAGGTGATAAAAGAGTAAGATTTGAGGAAGATAGTCCGAGGTCATCGGATGATTTTTCATTAAATCAAAGTGGTTTATATTCAGGTGGTGTTAGTGTTGAAAATGAGCATGAAGACGTCGATCATCAATTCATTGAGTTAGATCCTCAATCACTTAACTCAACCGTCCATTGTGAAGAGCAGATACTAAGTGATGAGTCAGATTCCGAGGACGAGTTTGATCAAAAAAGTAAAACTTTTGATGGAGCAAAAGGCATAAATGCTTCAGAAAGTTGTGATGAGGATGATGATCAAACTGGTTCGGATGTCTTGTTAGAGCAAAAGGAATTGATCCGGCAAATGAAAAAGAAAATGAGGCATTTGAAGGTTAATGGGCTTCCCACTATCTTAGAGGAATCAGAATCTCCTAGAGTCGAAGATGATCTAAGGCCATTGAAGATCAATGAGAAAATCGGTCATAAAGATCGCATGGACGAGATCCAAACTCTTTATAAGAGGTACTTGGACAAGATGAGGAAGCTGGACATCCTGAGTCAACAAACCATGTATGCAATTGGTAAGTTACTATGTTCGGCCTTCTCACTTATTGTATCTTACGTATGATCATATTCTGTGATAAAATTCATACGCGAAGTGGTATAATGTGAAATTTGGTTAATAAAAGTCCTCGGTAATTAAGTTGCTGATAGCCTGTATTACGAAAACTATAAGTACTGCATTGTGCAGTGTAGGCTGGGAATATTGCATATGGAGTATAGAACTAGCCCCATTCTTAACCTCTCTTTTCAAAGCTAGCTATGTGTTGCTTTATTGGAAAATAACTGTAGATTATATTATCTAGATTAGGAAAAGGTAAATTTAAGGTGCATCAAATGGCTATTTGCCCTTTGTATTCTTTTCAGCCCATCATTTCTGTGGACAAAATTACTATGAAAAAGAATGGCCCACAATTATCAAAGATATATTATCATGTGGTATGCTGACCATCTGTTTTGTTGTCTTTTTTAGCCTCTAATACTCCCTACCAATAAAATCTTATGAATGAGGAAAGAACTGAATATGGTTACTGGACTCCCACCTGAATATCATGTAGATTTTTTTTGGTTAATGTTTGACCTAAACCTCTTTTATAAGTATTATCACATTATTGGTTACTATCTGTCTTTTTCTGTCCATCAACATTTTCCTATCAAAGTGGCTTGCATAGGTTAGCACTTCCAAGTGTCTATTCTCTCATATATGTCAATTTTTGATAGTGCATATTCATAGACTTCATGTGAGCCCACCAACAATTTTTCACCTTTTCTTTTGTGTGGTGTGATCTGACCCACCTTAGTGTATCTCCTTGATGATGAGATCATATTCTGTCTGTTTTAAACTTATAACTGGAGGATTTAGAATCCTGCTATGAGAAAGCTGTTGGTTCTTTGCTTTTAGTTTTTACTGTACTATCTTTATGGTCAAAAGCACAAGCTCATACCCTTTCTATACTTCTTGCTTCCTTTCCCTTTTTCCACAACAGTTTCAGATCTAGAAATTTTGGTAATGATTTGAAAGAGTTTTTACTTATAGATGACTCCTATATGAGTTTGAAATAATTCAAGATTACACCTGCTTGTAAATGATTCAAAGAGTTTGAACTAAAGAAGTGTTGCAAGTTATGTTTAGTGTTGCAAGAAATATGTTTATCATGAACAGTAAATGCTGAACCATTTTCGAGATGTATTACTGTCATCACATTCACTATTACCTTTGTGAGTGCGTTTTGGGATTGCTTAGTCCAGAAACTTCATGTGGAAGACCAATTTTACAAAGTGAAAGAAACTATGGCATATAAATGATATCACTTTTCCTTCAACTTGTACCCCTATAGTTGCATATGCATTTCTTAGCAGTATTAGGATTTAATTAAGATCTTGTACGAGTACGACAACTTTAGACAAGCTTTGTCAGTTGTTTGAAGCTAATGAATGACATGTAAATTTAAACATTTCTCTTTGGGACTTTTATAGGTCTTCTCCAACTGAAAAATGAAGATCAGTTTGCCTCAAACAAGAAAGTATCAGTTCCAGTGATCAAGTCACTTCTGGCCCAAAACTTCTGGTCTTACAAGCTAAGAAAGCATGAAACAGACCCAGTTCAGAAATTGATCAGGGATTTTCAAAAGGACTTGGAAGTGGTATATGTGGGTCAGCTTTGCCTGTCATGGGAGATGCTGAAATGGCAACATCATAAATCCAAAGAGCTCCACACTCATGATCCTGATGGGTTTCGTCAGCACAACCAAGTTGCTGGAGATTTCCAGAAGTTTCGAGTGATCTTGCAACGGTTCATTGAGGATGAGCCATTTCATCATGGCCCCCGAGTTCAGCACTATGTCAAGAGCAGATGTAGCCTTCCTAGTCTTCTACAAGTGCCCCTAATTAAAGGTAAATTATTTTCAAATATAAAGCCCTTATTTCTCTTTCTGACCATTAATAAGAGATGACTTTTCGATATCGGTAGCTTTAAATTTGTTCTAATGATGCTCATATGTCAAAAAACGTGACTTGCCATTCAGATGATGCCAGAGGTGGTGAATGGAGAGGGAAGGGGGAAGGTGGCATTTCAATCGGAATGCTGAAGGAAGTCATCATTGTATCCATGCGCGCATTCTGGGAATTTCTCCGTGCTGATAAAGATGAAGTACACTTAATTAGTCTGATGGGCATTCACGGTGCTCAGGTGGATCTCCAAGATCCTTCCGACTCAGAACTGCTGATGGAAATCCGCTCAGACCTTCAAAAGGTTTGTTGCTCTTGCTTAGCTAATACCTTCATCACAGAGTCTTGCATGAACATAGTGGCCNCTGAAAGTGATAGTCAAGTCACCCATCTAAAGCGTAAGATTCACCCCAAGAAACACCACACTAATGCGTGAGTCACCATTTAAAGCGTGAGAGTCCCTTGAGTATACAATGGACCAAGTCTCCACATCAGATACTCTTAACTTTATACAGTCCAGTCTTTGCAATTACAAGATCCATATTATTAATTAACATTTTTACTTTGCAGAAGGAGAAGAAGCTCAAGGACCTAGTAAAAAGTGGCAACTGCATAGTGAAGAAGTTCCAAAAGCACCAGAACCATCGTCTAAGTCACGACATGTTCCTCGCACAAGTGGAACTCCGGTTAGTCTCTCGGGTGCTGAACATGTCAAGGTTGACAACGGATCAACTGGTGTGGTGCCATAAAAAGATCAGCAAGGTTAATATCATTGGTAGGAAGGTTTTTGTAGATTCTTCATTTTTGCTCTTTCCTTGTTAACAATGGGCTAGTACCAGTAGAATATATAGATGCAAATATATTACAAAATGCTTTGCTTAGTGCAAAGAATAGAAGTTGGGATACCGATGTACAGAATAATAGTACTAATAGCTTTGTCATGTGCCGAGGATGTTTTATGAATACCTTGGGGGTGATTTTGCTGCTTAGGTGATTAGGAAAAAAAGAAAAAGAAAGACACACAATTTGTATAATGGTAAGCTTAGCAATAAAAGATGAATTAGTTGGAAATTGTACTCAATTTGATGTATGTTGGATAGAAAATCTAGCGTAAGAAGTACTAGTGTGTGGTAATTATATGTTCCATACTTCAGTTGGCATTTGATGTTTTAACAGTGTTGAGTTACCTTGTACGATTTCAACCAAATTTCAAGCTTAGGCTATGTTTGGCAAAATTAGTTGTAGCTGTGAGCTTTAGTTATAGCTTTTGCTAAAATCTTGTTTGGTAGCAGAGAGAAAAAAGAACAAGCTGTAGCTTCAAGCTGTAGCTTTTACTCAAAATCTAGCTGTCAAGTAGCTATTATAAATAGCTTTCAAAAATCAGCTGTAGCTGTAGCTTTGTTAAAATCTTTGTTTGGTAACTGAGAGAAAAAACAAGAAGCTGCAAGCTTTAAGCTGTAGCTTTTGCCAAAAGCTGCCAAAAGCTAGCTTTTGGTGCCAAACACAGCCCTATTGTTGCACTCCATTACCAGTCCAATTCTTTTTTATACGTCTAAAATAATTCTAGCTAAATTTAAAAGGGTCGTATTAAGAACATCTAAGAGTGCATTTTCAAAGAGTTAATATATGTTCTTGTCGTTAAAAGATAATAATGCCAATTCTATTTGATAACTCAAAAACTCATCCTCTATAAGTATGTCACAATTTTTATTATACGCCCTCATTCTCATATTTATTTGTTCCCCAAGAAATCATGAAAAATGATTTAAATACACTTCAAAATGACATTTGCAAGAAAGGTAATAGTTTGTGCAATTGTCTTACGTTAGACGACCTATTTTAGAGGTAACTTTTAGTAATTTAAGTATTATTTTACTAATTTAGGGGTAGTTTATATTATGTTAGCATGACTTTTAAAATTGCGGTGTGATTTTTCAAGTTTTGATATAACTTTAAACTTTTTAGAGGTAACCTTACAACAATATAATAAATACTTTATGATGAATAAATGACCAACCAAAAAAATAAAACTACTACCAAATACTAATTTAGGCTTCGTTCAGGTATGTTTTTCGTTTTAATTTTCCAAAATTTTTTTTTTTAAAAAAAAAACTGGTTTTAGCTTTGAGATCTTGCGTGTTTGGTTGGGAGGAGAGACATGAATCTTGAACGATACGATTGTGAGGGGAGTATAGGAGGAGAGAGAATCTGGGAGGAGGAAGAGATGAATCTCGAACGAGAGAGATTGTGAAGGGGGAGAGGGATTGTGAGGGAGAGGAGAGAGTCAGATAGGAGAGATACAATATGGGAGGAGAGAGGGGTAATGTGACTATTTTGCAACTAAAAATTCATTTACAAAACCAACTCATTTACGAAACCATTTTTTTTGGTTTCCAAAATCAGGGGCTAAGTTTCCAGATTCACAAACTCACAACTTGGCTCAATAGTGCGGGATTATCTCTATAGCTTACGAGTGTTGGGTTAAAGGCACTTGCTGTTCGATCTTGGGTTAAAGGCAAACACGAGCAATCTCTTTATATCTAAGAACCAAACCACAAAAACCTTCCGAGTCCAACTATAACAAGAGAGAAAAAGAATACGTGAGACCATGGATGGTTGGAGTATTTATAGCCATTGAAATGGAGGAGTTTGGGAGGGCCTTGGTGTTGGGGTCTGGTAGGCCATGCATTAGTTGGGCCCATGTTTCATAACATGTCCAAAAAGGGCTTATAAAGACCAACACAGAAACAAATTCAGGCTAGCAAGGAAAATAACAGGAGTATTAGTGTAACGTATTACTCCCTACGTTCCTAAAAAATTCTACCTTGTTTTTTGCACACAACAACCAATGCAAGATGATTTTTGTATGTGTTTTCTCGTTTTTCCCACAACATTAATGGTTATCACCATAAATTTTTTACCCAAAAGAGATATGGTAGTGTTTTTGTGAAACATCCAAATAAGGAAAATGGTAGAATTTTTAAGGAACGGAAGGAGTATTAGTTAGTAATAATGATTATCAACTTAACACTCTAGTACAATCATGTAATTGTTAAGCAACACAATATAGGGGTAATTTTTATTAATTTAAACATTAATTCAACAATTTACGTGTCATTTATAGAGTAATAGTCATGACTTTTGAAGTAAAGGCATTGTTTTTCAAATGTAGCTATGATTTTAAGTTGTTTAGGGTCATTATGAGAGTCTGTTAGGTAACTGTAAACAATATAGATGAAACTTTAAGAATACTACGAGACGATACTTTGACCATATATAACTATAATTTTATAACTATAAAAATTATAAAATTTTGATATTTTGGAAATGCTAGTTAAAATGAATTTAAAATTATTATTTTTACTTTGTTAAACTTTATAACTTTTTATAATTTAATGGTCAAAGTTTAAAATGTTTGATCAAGAAAAAGTCAAAAACAAGATAAAATTGGAACGGAGGAAGTATGACTTTTCAAAATTTATTATGCTTGGGGATTAATTTTAGACTACTATGAGTAACCTTCGCTAGTCTCAAAATTAGACACAAGTACATAATAATTTTCATTATGAATGTATGGCCATATTATTAAGTGAAGCACAATCAAATCATGACTTTTTTTTTTATAATTTTTTTTTTTTGTATCATGGTGATTCATGAAAAGTAAAACACACGAAAAAAAGGGTGCAAAGTCAACGAATAAATTTTTAAAAGGAAAATTTGATGTCACTAGTCCAAACTTTAATTGAGTTGTATATAATAATCCGAAGTGTCAAAATTACACACAATAGTCTTAATATTGCATTTGATTACTGTACATTCACCCTATGTAACGGAGTTACCCTCTTAAATAAAATTTTAAAATCTTCAATCAGGGAAAAAAAAAAAAAGAAAAAAGAAAAAAACTAGGTGAAGCCAATTTTACCCACAGCCCACAGGTTAAAATTGCAAAGCCCAATACACTATGTAACTGAGCACATAATTCGGGTCGGGTGAATAATGAATCATGGACTTTTAGCAGTGTTAGGAGACAACACTTAAGAGCCGTTAGATCTAGGTTAAATGCAATCGCAGTCAGCTCTTCTTTATATCCTCTTCTCCAAACCACCGTAAAACCCTTCTTCTTCGTCGTCTGCTTTACCCTTAGAGTGAGGAGAGAGAAAAAGAGAGAGAAAATGGTGCAGAGGCTTACATACAGGAAGCGGCATAGCTATGCCACTAAGTCCAACCAACACCGTGTCGTCAAAACTCCCGGTATTAATTCTCTCTTCTTTACTTGGTTTCTGTTTCGATTGATGAGATTTGGTTTCTGATTTGAGAGTTTTTTTTTTGTTTTTTGTTTTGTGGGTAATAGGTGGAAAGCTAGTTTATCAAGGAACCAAGAAGAGAGCTAGTGGCCCTAAATGTCCCGTTACTGGCAAGAGAATCCAAGGGGTATGATGTGAATCATTTACGTTTTTAATCTGCATTCTTTGGTGCTTATGGTGATTTCGATTTTGTATATTTTTTGATTGTTGATTTATGGTTTTTACGCGTTTGAATGGTAGATTGCTGATTACTTGTGGGTTTTGGTTAAAAATGGGAGCTTTAGTGAAGTTGGTGATTTTTGATGTCTGGGTAGGTAATACTGGTGTGATTTTATACTTTTGGGGTTGATTGATTGATGCATTTGATGAATGGAAAAATTATGTTATTGTGGCTGATTTAAGGTTTTATTCGTTTGAATGGTACATTTCTGATTATTTGACGGGTTATGCTTGAAAATGGGAACTTTAGTATAGTTGGTAGTTTTATGATGTTCTAGATTGGCAATGCTGGAATGATTTGATGCTTTTGGGTTGGTAATGGTGGGATGATTTTATTCTTTTGGGTTGTTTGATCAGTGCTCTTATTTGGTGCATTCAATGAATGGTAGGATTATTTGTTTTATTGCAATTGTGTGTACTATGTTAGAATAAGTGTTTGTGCTTAGGTATTATTTTAGATATAGGATTTACTGGCATTGTAGATTATCAGGGAGCTTCACTAGCATTTTGCATTTCGAATGCCATTTGATGTGACATGGCCACTCTTTGTTAAGCATTTAGAAGTCAAAATTATTGACGTAGCTATCAGGTTGTAAAGGTTTTTGGATACTATCTAATTCTAAGTTTTGAATTAGACAATCTACGTGAGTGGATAAATGGGACAAAGATGCATGCCCTTTAGTTAAGGACAGAGCTACTGGTGCTGCCCAATGATGGAAATCATGTATACTTGAGTGGTTGCATATGAATCTCATTTGTTGTTGGATTTCCTTCGCCACCACTTTCCTTGTCTTATTCCTCTCTGCCATCTCTTGTTCCTGCTTCTAATTATACTACTACTACTACTACTACTACTACTACTATTTAGAGTCTGTTCTCTTCAACTTATTTTCTGGGTGGTGGTGTGGTGAAAGCCTTCTGATGATGTCATATGCACATTGCCACAGATGATCTAAAGCTATGAGATCTGAGGGCATTAGTTAATATTTGGAAGGTATTATTATGTTGAAGCTATGAGTTTTCTCATAATTAAGCTTATGTGATATGGCAATCTTGGAGGTCCTACAAGACTGCTGTTAGTGTTCTGTTTTTGAGTTAAATGCGATCCATAGATTTTCATGTGTATTATAAGCTTTGGAAATGTTGTCATTAGTAATGAAAAGAATGTAGGGTTAATATACCCCAATTTCAGCATGATGGATAAATGATCAAAGTATCCTCAAAATTCTCCTTGCTGCTCTTTCAATGTCATTAAATTCTTTTGTAACCAGCATTTCCCCTTACATCAGGACCTGATACATGCAATTAGATTCGTGTAATTGTTCAGCGGATAGAGCAATGGTGAAGAGCTCTCGTTGGGTTTTTTTTCAAAAGTGTAGTTTACCTTAGGCTGTTAGCTTTAGTAAAGGCTAATAGTGTTGAATACTTTCTAGTAATGTAGGATGTAAAATCTTTTCATGAACCTACCTTATCTTGACTAAGGTGCAGATTCTTTTTTTTCCCCTTTTTTTAAAAAAAGCCCAATGATGGAAAACTCAATACGTTGAGCAGTTGCATATGGTTGCCAGTCATCATTAGCCTTTATTAACCTCCACCTCCATCTCTCCCTCCTCCACCATCACCACTTCTCTCTCTCTCTCTCTCTCTCTCTCATTCTCACACTCTTTCTCTCTCTATATCTCTATCTATCTATCTATCTATCTATCTAATGGTGGTATGTAAAGGCTTTTGGTGATTGCCCTATGCTTAAGCTGTGCATGATTTATTAAAAGCTATGAGATCTGAGGGCTTTTAGCTTCTGTTTACAATAAAACATGTAAAATTTCCTAGTACCTTGTTTTATGGTTTAACCATCAAGCTTTGTGGTTTCTGTTTTTCTCCTCTTAGAAACTTGTTTCATTTTTTTCATATTTTCTGATTGGGAAGCTGTTTCATTTTCGACGTTTGAAGTTGAAAACTGCTACTCTGAGCTTTCTTTTCTTTCAGTTGTGCAACCTCTATCATCTCTATTTCAATTCTATATGTAGAACTTCTCTTCTGTTTCCTTTTTTCCTTCATGTGTACACAAGAATTTCGCAGGATTTGCGAATCTGTTTCAGGACATACTTATGAAGTAGTTAAAGACCTTTCCACCCGTTTCCAATTGCAGTTGAACATTTTATGCTGACTTGGTTCTGTATGGTGTGTTTGTTTTGCCTGTTCAACTGATCGATTTATAACATGATCTACATAATTTAGAAATTATTCAGGCCTGCGTTTCTGTGTGCTATGCTAGCGTTCTAATTGGAATTTGGAAGCTAGACAATTAGATGTTGTGGTTAATAAAAGCAATTTGATCAACTATGTTTATTCACTTCTAAAAAGTTTGATAGTATTGTATTGTAGAGAATGTTTGCATATAAAAAAGGGGTTGAGTTTTAGATTCTCAAGTGTTCTAGAGGGCTATTTGACTTGTGAATTGTGATATCCAATTCTGCTTTAACCACATGTTGTTTCCGTTGTTGGTCGTGTGAAGTGATTAACTGATGTATAAAGTGTTTTTAACGTGTAATGTCTCGATTTAACTGCAGATTCCTCACCTTAGACCTGCTGAGTACAAGAGGTCTAGGTTGTCTAGGAACAGAAGAACCGTGAACCGTCCTTATGGTGGAGTTCTATCAAGTGGTGCTGTTAGGGAGAGGTAAGTGTCTGTACATGTCCCAATTTTTTGCAAGTTTCATTTGTTCCAAATTCCCTTTGTGTCAAAATAAAAACATGTATTTGTTGGTATTGCAGGATCATCAGAGCTTTCCTTGTTGAAGAGCAGAAGATTGTGAAGAAGGTTTTGAAGATCCAAAAGACCAAGGAAAAGCAGGCTGGCAAGAGTTAAACTAGGAGCCCTTCCGCATTTTGATTGTTAAATTTTGGAGGTCTAACGAAGTAAGTCATGGAGAATGTAATGCGAGGTCTTGAGATTGAATTTGTATTCTACAGTCAGGCTCTCGAAGCATAGTTTTAGTGGCTACTTATCTTTGTCGACAATTCCGCTTCACTGAGTTTTGTTCTTTCCCTTTATGTTTCTTGGTTGATGTTATATACATTTAGGCTGGATTGTTGTGCAATATTAGATTATTGATTTTCCGTCTATGATGATATCGATTTTCTCAACTTCAGAAACTGACATTGCTATATGCTAATGCCATCCTGTCTGCATTAAGCAGCTGTGGTTTCTTCTAACCAAACACAGCAATGGCAGTGTCATTTTATTCTCCTTGTTCGTTCTTTGTACAAGATATTGCACAATAGAGCTTTGGTTATCTATGAATTTGAAAGTAGGTGTTTAGTCTGTACATAACATTAGGAGCTTTCTCTGCATTGCATGACATGATAAGGCCAGTCCAATTCTAAGTTTCTCCCAGGATGCATCTGTTTTACTTGCTGTTTGGTTGAGGGATGATGTGAACAACTTTTATAATAATAATAATAATAATAATAATTGTAATAGTAATTTATCTGTATGATACTCCTATATAAGCTTTTTGTTGACATTTTTGTTTGTTACATAATTTAAGATGTACACTTTCCGTCCGACTATTAAAAAAATTTGTCCCACACTTACCTTTCCAAACTAATTAAATTTCCATATACTCTTTAAATTATCCCTCTACTCTATCTAAAAAATACAATAAAACCCTTTTTTTTCAATCCACACTCCAATCACTCTCTCTCTCTTGATTTTATAACTCTTCACATCCAAATATTATATTCTCTCTATTTTACAAGGGCAAAAATGGCTAAGTTCTCGCTCCTAAATTCTTGTGTCAATTTTGGTTTGGAAACGTAATAATGGGACGGAAGGAGTACAATAATTAAAATACTCATCTTCTTGTGACATATATGATGAAATGAGATAAAAGTGAGTTGTGCATCACATATATGATTGATATTTGACACGATGGATTGAAGAGTAACAAAATACTATTTTATCCGTATATTTCAAAAGTTTACAAACCATTTGGACACAAGGAATATAAAAAGAGTACTATATAGTAAGTGGTTAATTAGATTGATTTTTAGTATTTACAAACAACTTCTAATAAGTCATTATGAGCCGCTTTTAATGTTGACTTGTAGTTGGTGTGTGCTTTATTTTAGGTATTTTACAAGTGACCATGACCAACTAATTTTACAAATGATTTTTACAAATATTCATTTCTACAAACTAGTTAAAATAGCCAATACTATCAGCCAACATCTATCACTATCAACCAACAACCAACAATTGATGCTATCAACTTTTACTAAACATGAAAAGTTAAGTTGTAATGTCGCCCACTGCCTCTTGATAAAAGATTTTTAAGATATCTTTAATAGTAGTACTATCTTCTCTGTCCCGAATATGTTTTCACATAATGCAATGATACGGAGATTAACACAAACTTATTTTTGGCAATTTTGATTCTTTTTCACATAGAAGAATGATAAAAAAATTTACGAGCCATCATTAAGCGGCGGCTATTGAAACTTTTAATCTGTACCATTAGATTTAAGTGAATAAATCTTATGCGTCCATCTACTTTTAGTCATGGCTATTTCACATATATCATTTTATAAGTTTTGGCTCCCAAAAATACTTTGAGTCCAACGAAAGTGACAAGTATGTGTTATCTGACTTTGGTTGCGACCAAAATCTGTTTGGGTCTGACTAAGCTGATAATATTTTCATGACCATCATTCAGCGGCAGCGGTGACCATGAAAGAATTCCCCAAAAAATGATACCGTGAAATAAAACAACACATTTTGGCATTTTTCTTCTAATAATGCCATTGGGTTCATTTAGCAGGTTTAAAAGGTGGTTGGGGCCACAAAACGGACCTGGGACGGTAGTGTTATATTCAAGCTAGGCCCAATTTTTACGATAGAGAATTGCAACGATGGTTTTGATATGTCTGTGTCATTTGTGAAGATTTTTTTTACTCCCTCCGTTTCAATATAATGTTAATGGATTTGACTTTTCGAGTCAAAGTTTGTAAACTTTGACCATTAATTTGCAAAAAAGTATAATGATGTATAAAGTAAAAATATAATTTTTGGATTCATCTTAAATAGTAGTTTCAAATTATCATCTTTTTATAAGTTTTGGGATTTATATAATTGCAATTATTTGTGTCAAAGTGTTATCTTGTAGACCGCGCAAGTCAAACCATTAACATTATATTGAAATGGAGGAAGTATACAGATACATAGATAGATAGATATCAATTAAGTACCCAATATTGCAATAATATTTCAGTTATACCAGAAAAACTTTTATGAGGTAATCTTATACATGAGACCTGATACGTTAAGAAAGAAAAGATGTACCAAGTAACAAAGGTACCACCTTCTCTTCTTCCAAATACCAACATCATGTATGAGGCACCTCATACAAAAATAAGTTCACTAATGACAATTTCTGTTTCTAATATTATTATTTTTTTTTTGTTAAATGCCGTAGAAAATAAGTTCACAAGAATTGAATGGAAGGAGATAATATATTCATCATCCACACTACTTTAGCACGTCAGACAAGAATTCCCATTCTAGTTGGATACTCACAATTACAATGATGGGTTTGACTGTTGATTTGGGCAAAAGATGGAGTAACACACAAAACACTCCTTTTGGTAATCACTAAATATTATTGTTTTGGGATCACCAATCATCTTCGTATTTTGTCAATTACTTATCTCATACACTTTCTTTACCGATCATGATCATTACCTGTTGTTCCCATTTCCCAATTCCTTCTATCTGGGCATCATAAATCTTTGTCTTCTCCAATTTAGTTATTTGATTCTGCTATCTGGGCTCTATTTCTTTCCAATTGGGTTTTTTCTGCTTTGTTTTTGCCAAGTTTCAGCCTTCTTTGGTGGTAATAGAGGCTAAAAGAAAGAAACTTGCCAATTTCTGGGTTGATGATTGAAGCTTGTGTTGACATTTAGAGGCTATGGGTTGGTAATTTGGGTGACCCATCAAGAAGCTAAAACAAAATTTGGGGAAGAAAATGAAGGATTTTGCAGGGACACCAGGGACTGTAACTGGGCTTGCTCTAAGGATTGCTCAATGCTTGTTTGCTGCAGCTTCAATTGCTTCTATGGCAACCACCTCCAGCTTCTTCAATTTCACTGCTTTCTGGTATTTATCTTAAATTTGTATTTATTTTCAATCTGGGTACTTCTTTTTTTGTTGAAATGACGAGAAATCCTTAGGACTCAAACCCAGGTTATTCCTAGAAGCGAGTAGGGGTGCGCAACTGTGCTACCTATCCCGAACCCTTTATTCCGAGTAATGATAATCTGTACACGCTGCTCAAACTTTCTCTATAATATGTTCTGACTTTATGTCCAAATATGTGGGAGTGTGTTCAGAATTTGAACTTACAGATGGAAAATTTCTCCAATCACTTTGATGCTACAATATGCTATATTTGTTGAATTTCTATTTAAATGTTGCATTTGATGAGTGAAGGATATTTGTCTTTGCCTTGTGTCAGAATTGGCCTGGGTGGTGACTTTTTCCCCAAGAGGACCTAGCTGTATAATGTGGGGTTTATGTGTCCTCAGAGAGGGTCAGAGGGAAAAAGAATTTTGGGTTGGGGAATTTCTCAGGTCACATTAGGGGATTCTGTTTACTGTTTAGACTGAATTTAAAAGGAAGAACACATAACAAGCCCATGATTTGGATGCTCAAATTTGGTATTATGAAGTATCCAATCGCAGTGCCTCATTAGATATAGAGCTGCTGCTACCTGTTACAATTATTCAGGAAAAAGAATATAAGACCGAAGCAAAAGATGAAACTCTTTATGTGATGTGTTGTGTTGATGGGTCATATCAAAAGGTTAAACAGCTAATTGGCTCAAAAATGTGACACATTCACCTCTCGTTAGCTTCTTCTTTCAATGATACTTCATCCACCAACAGTATTCCTTACTCAAATTCATCCTAACACCAATAGATATTTATTCGCCTTCCTCTGTTTCGAACGAACATCTCTCTATAATCTTTGCCATATTGATAATGCTTATATGCCAACCTTTAAGATTCTCCACTTATCACCTTTAAAATCCAAATTAATGGCATTGACTACAAGTCGCAGGTCATTGAATATAAGATGTTTGCGTCTTAGATCAATATTACTAGATACCATGTCTTGAGAGGACATCCAGTGAAAGGTGAATCTAACAACTTGCTGTTTAAAGACTGTCTTCTGCTTTGAATTTTTTTTTTTTTTTTTTTTTTACTGTCTTAATGACTGGACGCAAAGAGACTCTTTTGAAGTTACTAAAGTGAAAACATGTATTTTCCTGCTTATTGGCTTGCTAGAGTACTTGAATTTTCCTATAGTGCTATCAATCTCCTGCACCAAAGACTCTCAAATTGAACATACCACAAGCTGCTTCACCTGAACATAAAAATCAAAGTAGAAAAAAGCTCAATATATGGTCTCCTAAACAGAGTTATTTTAATGTTTAGCTGGTTAAGACTTGTTGCATACTATGAGTCCATAGGGATGTTTTTTTTTTCTTCCTTACATATTAGACGGTGCATTAGATAGCTCCTTTAGCAGCAAGAAGAGTTGCATAACTTTGTTTTGGTTCCTGTAGTTGCATATCTGGAGAAACTGTGGCTTATTTCTTCTCATAGGAGCTTTCAGTGTATTCTTTATGCTTAATTAAACCTCAAACCCTGCAGTGCTGGCATTTGTATTGACAAATTTCTTCCAAGTCGATGTTAGTTTTGATGTTTCACTTCTGTGGGTGAAGGGCTTGTGCTGAAAGTCTGAAACTCATGTTGGCTTTGCAGTTATCTGATAGCTTCGATGGGCTTACAAACAATGTGGAGCTTCGGCCTAGCCTTGTTGGATGCCTACGCCCTTGTGAATAAGAGAATTCTCCATAACTCTATCCTAGTCAGCCTTTTCATTATTGGAGATTGGGTAAAGTCAGCCTTCCCTATATACCAACTACAAGTTACATATATTTTTGTGAGGAAGCATATAATTTAGGCAAATTGGGGTGACTTGTGTTTACTATAAACAGGTAACGGCGACATTATCTCTTGCAGCTGCTTCTGCCTCAGGAGGCATTACAGTCTTGTATTTTCATGACCTTGGAGGATGCACCATAGGAAGAGAATGTCGAAAATACCAGCTAGCAGTTGCTTTCGCCTTCCTAAGCTGGCTAACCGTATTTATTTCGTCTCTCATCATGTTCTGGCTTCTTGCTGCTGGATAGATACGTCATACATCTTCTTGCTTCAAATTCTTTTGGTCAATATTCTTTACAGTGTAAGTAGCTACGAAACAAGATCAAGTACAGGAAAAGGTACATCGGTTTTAGCAGCATATCTCTGGCTTATAGTAACACCATTGTTTCTACCATCTGTATGTTTTTGTTAAGAGTGTATACCTCATTTTCAGTTAATCATATTATAGCCTAGAAGTAAAAGTAGGTGTAAGTCTAGCCAAAATTTGAGAAATTGAAAGTAAAACAACAAAGCAAGGGAAAATTATACATTGTCAATGTAGTCTCTTGCTGTTCTGTACTGTAATTAGATTGTTGATGTTGTTCAAGATTGTTATTGAGTGTTAAATACTCCTTACAGGGGTGAGTTTTTCCATTTAATCTTTAATCATGATTAAAAAAAAATGCATGAAAATTTACTAATTAAAGGTACAAAGCATGCTTGCCTCCTCTTCTAAGTCTGTTTCAAATTGCAAGGTCATCATCATGAATGTGATGCATAACAGATTCTCCATTTTAAAACTAGTACTGTAGTATTTTAATGCCTATGCCACAATATTCTGATTGGACAGAAAGCAACAGGTGAAGTGGCAGACCAAATAATAATAATAATAATATGATGATGACACTTCTTTTTCTTTTTTCTCGAATATATAGATGATGCTTGATAACCATAACAAAAATATATAAGAGGGTGTGTATTTTTCTACACTTCCTAAAAGGTGAAAGAAGTTTCCGCATTATTGATGTTTAACAGGCTACCGGACTCCGGAGGTGATATTAACAAAATTCTATATTAATATTGATCCAAAAAAAAAAAACAATATTGTTATTGTTTGACAACCGAAGTTAAATACCTTGAAAGCTTGAGAAAAAGAACCAAGCAAGGAAAAGAAAATTCAGTGTTATGCATGACAAACATTAGAATAACATCCAATGTGAATTTCAACCAGAAAGACATGAAGTATCCAGTTTGTTTGTCAAACCCTCTTGTAAATAAGGATGCTTTAACTATCAATGACTTGCAGTTACAAGATCAAACTTGAGTATGCATAGCAAACATAAGTATAACATCCAATGTGTATTTTAGGCTATCAAACATTAGTGCGAGGAAAAGGGAGGCAGACAGGCAGTGTCTTAAAAGCAAAGAATGATCATACTAACTCCCAACAAGGCAAACTTTCTGTTTAAGCTCTATGGAAGACGAACCACGAGGTAATAATTGATTCTACTCAAAAGTGAATAAATTACCTCCTGAAAAGAGAGAACAGAAATCATAATAGCCAAGTGCTTTACAAATTGCCAAGTCAACTCAGTGAATCAGAACACATTCCACTCAGATATGCCTTCTGCAATTCACAGCACAGTAAGTCAGAGAAATTCACAACGCAAGCCGCAAAGCGAATGTGATGTAACAATGGAAGAATCGATATTCCAGATGTTTAATTTCATAGACTATACAAATAAGGGAAACCAATAAATCATCACCAAATAGCTAACAGACAAGAGAATGGAATATATTTGACCAGTGTCAGGTGTTACCGAACTTAGATCTTTTTCCTAAAATTGCCTCTACAGAGGCAACAGAACTATGTGGCTGATATTCATGAAATTATGGTAAACAAATGAATTCTGGAAATCTCAAAGCATTGGCCTAATGTACAAATTTAGGGAATCGATATAGCTTTTGTAGATTGGAATAATTTCAAGTTGATACGAAAACTTAGACATAGTTGGCAAGCATCTCAAACAATTGCATAAGACACACTTCCATATTCACCAGTCACTTCATAAATATGCCTTAAAAAGAGCTATCATGCAATGCAACAATGACTATCTATCACTATCCTTGCTTTCGGAGGAACTCAGAAACCCAATACAGCAACAATATAGTGCCCCCCTTTATGACAGGAATATAAGTTACAGAGTTCATTGGCAGTTTCCAAATTGTATTGGTAATAGAAGATCAACTTGCTGATTTAGCAAGTGACTGCTCAAATCAGATGATCAAAGAAACTAGTAGCAAATTGTCAGTGTTAAGATGCAACTTCCCCGTAAAATAAGATATTTATGGGTGTATAGTGACTTTCAAATAGCTGGCAACATCTCTTCCTGAATCGCCTACATCACCGAGACAACTTACATTCTAGGCACATAGACATGTAGCATATATACTAACAAAAAAGAAGCAATACCATAGATTAAAAAAACTTATAGGATAAACTAGTGCACTTAACTATATCAAAAGAAACCAATATTCGTAGACAATAACTATTTTGATGCAACGACATGATGCTAAGAACAATATGAAATAGGATCCATCCCACTCTGTATCCTCCTTCACTATATTTAAAGCTACATTTTATGGTTTAAGTTTCAAAGAGAGGAGAGACGACAAGCCAGAAGCAATGGCAGAAGATAACTACAACAGTGCAAGTGTTTACAAAAGGTTCAAACCGCACATGCTGATGGTCCTAGTACAGGTGGGCTACACTTTTCTGTATTTCATCACAGAAGCCTCCTTCAATAATGGGATGAATCCACACGTCTTTGTAACATATCGGCATGTTGTTGGTGGTTTGGTGATGTATCCTTTTGCTTATTTTCTTGAAAGGTACAGCTTGTACTCTTTTGCACAATTTACCTACTTCATGTTTTTGAATGTAGATGCACATAAGTAGACAACTGATCACAAAAAAATTTATACCACGATCAGACAAAAAGACAGCACTAGATCCACCACATAGATAAAATTCGGGTTATAAAAGTTATGTTAGCTCATAAAACTTGAGACCATATATAAACACAGCTAAAACATCGCATTCTTTGTTGCAGAAAACTGAGGCCAAAGTTGACATTCGTTCTGTTTGCAGAGATCTTTGTGATCTCTCTTTTGGGGTAAGCTCTGCTACACATCTCCTTCATAAAGGAAGCAAATAAGAACTTATGCTATTTTTTGGTAGGGTGGGATTGACACTAAATATGTACTTTGCAAGCCTACGGTATACCTCACCTACCTTTGTTGCATCAGTGATCAATACAATAGCCTCCTTAACTTTTGTGATAGCAGTTGTACTCAGGTTAGTAAAGCACTTGTGCTTATTAAATCAGACCAGATTCCCCTGTTTAGTTACAGCAACTCTTCTCCAACACTAGTTTTATGCAGGATTGAAGTTCTTGATATTCGAAATTCTCGGGGGGTAGCAAAGGTCACTGGAACCTTAGTTTCCCTGGCAGGTGTTATGATCATGACATTGTACAAGGGATATATCGTAAGAAACATTTGGCACCCTCTACTACACATTCAAGGCCATAGAACTACAAATGAGAACTGGTTGAAGGGTTCATTCTTAACCATAGCAAGTTGCATTACATGGTCCATGTGGTATATCATGCAGGTTTGGGACCTAAACTCTACACGTAGAATAATGTTGTTTAGGCTCCATTCACCTCATCGTTCATTCCATATACTACATTCAGTTCAATATAACAACTTACTTTCTTCTCAAATATTACTGAACATTCATTTTATTTGAGCGCTATTCAGTTGAAACAAATAGAGACTAAAAGAGCATTAACACAAATATCAGGTTTTCAGCATAATGGGAAAAATTCATTAGCCATCACGTAACAACACAAGAATAAGTAAAAAGAGATCATAACCTAACTGAGGCAGATTATATGCATATATAATCCATAAACTGTACACGTAATCATGCATTCTCCTTGAGATGGAACAAAATTTAAGCACTTGATGAATGATAAAAGCAAGATAATGGAAATGGAAATTTTGCCTTCAACAGACTGTGATGATGTATCCTTAATGTTCACTGCTAAATACAGGCATTCACCCTAAAACGATACCCTGCACCATTGTCACTGACTACGTGGATGAGTTTCACTGGGGCTGCACAATCAGCAATTTACACAGTGTGTGTACAGCACAAGTCAGCAGTTTGGGCAATTGGTTTCAACATAGACCTCTGGTCTACCATTTATGCCGTAAGAATACTTACTGGAACTTCCAAACTAGAAATGTTCAGTTTAGCAGTTTGTTGAACGAGTCTATTTTTTATCACATAAATGGCAGGGAGTTGTTTGCTCAGGTTTGATAGTCTACATTCAGTTGTGGTGCACAGAAGAAAAAGGACCAGTTTTCGTGACCATGTTTAATCCTCTTGGAACAATCCTTGTTGCCATAATAGCATATTTTGTCCTTGGAGAAAAGCTCTACCTTGGCAGGTACACTAATTTATGGTGTTCAATTTACATCATGCAAAACATCCATTTCACTACAGAAAATGGACGATGAATTTTTTTTTCAAAAAGACGGAAACATTAACTTGTATATTGCTCTAACAATTCTCATTACCAGCTTAATAGGAGCATTGATTGTCATCTTCGGCATGTACCTGTTTTTGTGGGGCAAAGAAGAACCGAAAGCCCAAAAGAACCCATCAGAATCCAATCTCAACTATGAAGAGTCAAAAAGGATTCGAGAAGATACATTTAGAATAACAAAAGAAAAGAAGGTGATGACTGACCCATAAACACTGGGTCTATCTTACAAGTTACAGCTAGAGAAAACAACAATCATGCAACAATAATTAGATAGGATATCAGAACTCTTAATTTACAGGTAAAACATATAAATTAAGAAGAAACCAAACTGTACAAGAAGGACGATCAGGAGGCAGAAACACAAGAGGCAGAACTATACTCCTATGTTTAGCCATGCTCAGCTTCTTTTGTGATGACACTTGTTTTCTTTTTCCCTTTCTTGAAAATATAGATGATGCTTTACAACCACAAATGAAATAGATGTGGCCGTGTATTTTCTACACTTTCTAGAAGGTGAAAGAAGTTCCACAATATCATATTTACCAGGCTATCGGCAGTGACATTGATAAAATTGTATTTTAATTATTATATATATAAAAAAAAAGATAGATACCATTAAAACATGGAAAAAAAAAGAAAAGAAAAGAAAAGGACCATGCAAGAGAGACAAGGAAAGTTTATTGTTATGGCAAATATTAGTATAACGTCCAATGTGAATTTCAACCAAAAAGATATCAAGTTTACTGATTGTGATCAATTTGCTAAGAGAAGTTTACAAACACTGGATCAGTTAATTATACTTTTAGTTAATGATGTTTTAGAGTCGTTAAATTGCGTTGATAAGCTATGTGGGCAGTGTCAAGTGTCAACAATAAGGTTTTGAGGTAGATGAAGGGTTCCAGTTTGTTTGTCAATCCCTCTTGTAAGAAAAGGATGCTTCGACTATCAATGAAAAGATCGAATTTGAGTATACATATGAAACATAGATTACAAGTATACGATACATATTCCAACTGTATAACAAACTTAATCATAGGCTACCAAACATGAGCATGGTGAAAAGGGAGGCAGTGTCTTCATACCGGAGAATGATCATACTAACTCCCAACACAAAGCAAACTTTCTGCTTAAACCCATTGAAGATGAACCACAGGTAGACCTGGGCAACTGGGCGGGTCCCCGATGGGCGACCCGACCCGGCCCAGTAAAAACCGGGTCACGACCCGGCTAACACATTGATGGGCGGGCTGTTAACGGGCCCAACTATTTGTGTATTTTACCGGGCTTTTAACGGGTCCCCACTAAAAACCCACGTAAAAGAAAAAAAAACGCGTCGATGCCCAGATATCTCTCGTTCCTTGTTTCAGTTCTTTCTCTCTCTCAACCAGAATCTGCAAAACTTTGTGAAATCAAAGGATTTTAAGCTTCATGTGCAAAACCCAACCTTCTTGAGTCGAATCAAAGTTTCCAAAGTCAAATTCAAGCTTCAATTTCGCAGGTTAGTGTTTTCTTTTTTTTTTTTTTGTTAAGATCAAAGCAAGCATCAAAATAAAGGGTGACAAAATTAGGAAACAAAAGCGTTAAATGAGCATCATATTATCATAATTTCTGCTTCATGATCAATTGGAAAGGGCTAACTCACACCTAACTTTGCTGGTAGAGAGAGATTGAGAGAGAAAGAGAGCAAAC
>BSSO01000750.1:0-12683 GCA_030267885.1 Mesembryanthemum crystallinum
TGGAGATGCGTACTCCAACTTGGGGTAGATGGGAGTTGCGTGATGTCAAGTATATCCCGTGTCTAAAACGAAACTTGATATCGGTGACGCAACTAGATAAAATCGGCTGTAAGATTGTGTTTGAGGGCGGTTCCTGGAAAGTTGTCAAGGGGGTTACGACAATAGCTCGGGGGACAAGAAGGGGAACGATGTACACCGCTGCAGGGTGTGGTAACACAGGGAAGAAAGCCGTTGACGGGATAAGAAAAGGCCCGAAGGCGCGCCGGGTGAAGTTTGCACAAGATGAGTTGTGCGTTGGTGAACCTTTGAAGACAAGGGCGAAGAAGGGTGTTTCATTCGGGTGGGAGCCAAGAACGAAAGGAGACCGGAAATAGTTCGTTGAGTTGTCTTTGGGAAAGGTTGGTGAAAGGCCGAGGTTGGCGAATACCTCGGTGGAACTCCATGCTTGATTGGAGGTGGTGTCGTACTAGGTGGGAGAATATGAACTATGGTGAATCAAGGTGGTCATTGGTTGGTGACCTTAGTCTCCAGGCGGGAGGTGGTTGAGTGGATGGAGCCTAGCCTAAGGTGGAAGTAGTAAGAGATTTTCGGACAGCATGGGCATGTCATATTACAAGGTGAAGTTGGCATGGGCATGCCATTAAGACAGAATGTCTTGGATTCTAACCTTGATGCTTTGTGGTTTAAAGCATTGGTTAATTCCAAGTTTATTATTTGTCCCTAATGGTTGTAACTCTTGTGTTTATAGCCATTGAATAGGGAAGTTTAAGACTCAAGTAGCTTAACCAACGCATGATGGTCATTTAAGTAGTATAAATACCCATGGTAGACTAGAGGTTAATGTGTACTTGACATTGTATTCCATCCTACAACTCATATTTCTTAGTGCGACCGAGCCGACCGTGGTTTTCTCCCGATTTGGGTTTCCACGTAAAAAAAAATTGCTTGTCTTACTTATTGTCTCATTTTAATTCCTTTGATTATTTTTGTGAGAGTTTGAGAGATCACAAAAACCCAATTGTCGATCCTAACAAAAACGAGCTTAACCTAAGAGGCGTAAGTCTCAACTACCTCCAAGAACAAAGGAGGATAGACGACCTCTGTCAGAGAAAACATTCGTCAACCCTAACCCTTGTGTGTGTATCAAAAATCTAACTTTCAAATATCATAGTTCTCCAAAAATGTAATAACTTCACCTGCTTAACTGGTTAAAGCAATTGAATAAGTCAATACCCACCATCAAGTACTTCAATCAAAACAAATTAGCAGTCTTTGGTAGGCATTAGTCGGTAACAGTAGCCACTCATTGCCAGCTCTGGTTGGTGCTGTAAGCATAGGAAGAAATTGTACTTTAAAACCCTCCACCACAATCCTCAATGTTGATTTATGAGGGATTTTATGCTGTTCCTGCAATAAAGTGAAAATATTCCTGTTCCAGGTTGCTTATGGGGCTAGCTTTGTTGAGTTCTTCTCAGAAGAGGCAAAACGCGTTTATGGGGATATTATTCCAGCTCCACTATCTGATCGCCGGTTGTTTGTTCTAAAACAGGTGCTTGTTTGAATTTTTGATGACTAATTCATGTGTTTCTGCTAAATTTGAGACGATACACACTGGCTATGACAGCATCCAGTGTGTGTCTTATATATATGTGTGTGTGTGAGTGTGTGCGCGCACGTCCGCGGGCGTATAGTGGTTGTGGAATATATTTTATGAAAAGTGTTGGGTCATGTGTCATTGATATCAATCATGTAAAAGTGTACAAGATGCCATAAAAAGATAAATTTGGGAACCATCTGAAAGTATTTTCTTATCCATGTTTGGCAGATATACATCTTTAAACAACCAATGGAGAGATGAGTTCAATTGGAGTAGGTTAAAATTCTTTTTCTCGTACTCGTGCTCATAAAAACTTAGAAGGATGATAAAGAAAATAATTACTGGACTTATCTGTAGAATAATCACACAGTTTATCAGGTTAAAGAATTTGATCTCTCTCTCTCTCTCTCCTNTTTTTTTTTTTTTAATTCTTCTCTCTAAAGATAAAAATATGATCGCATTTTATAAAGAGCATCAGCATTGTACGTGAGAGGACAAGGTATCCTTGTAAAGAAACTAAACAAAAAATTCAGCCCGCCAACTCCTTTTTACTTGTGACAAAGGGATCCCAGGAACAATCCTATGAGCAAAAACCCATAGAGCAGCAAAATAAACCAGCTTATAAGAAACCAGTTTTATCCCAGACGAAATCCTCGGAGAGATAAAAATTCTGGAAGATCCGATTGTTCCTCTCAGTCCAAGAATTTGATCTCTTTTGCTGCCGATCGTTTTGAATGTTGCAAAATTTTGCTTCTTTGTGTACTTGTTTCTTAGCTAACAGTAATTGACTTCTGACCTTGCTATAACTCTAGCCATGTCCACAGGATCTGTCTAAATTTCTGTTTTATGCTGTGGTTATCTAATGCATGTAAATCTTTTCTGCAGCCAGTTGGGGTTGTTGGAGTCATTACTCCTTGGAATTTCCCTTTGGCAATGATTACCCGGAAGGTTTGAAGTTTTACTTCTTTGTAGTTGTGTAACTACCTATAAGCAATTAACTGTAACATGGTGAAGTAGATTTAGTTTTATATCAAAATAACAGGTTCTCTTTCAATATCTGTATCAGGTGGGTCCTGCTCTTGCCAGTGGTTGTACTGTCGTGATAAAGCCATCTGAGCTTACCCCATTGACAGCTCTGGCAGCAGCTGAGCTTTCCATTCAGGCTGGCATACCTCCGGTAATCATTTCTGGATGAAAATGTCAAAAGTTCAACTGGACTTGCAAATTACACAGAGAACAGAAAAAGTGTGGGGAAAGTAAAGAAAACAGGCAGTAACATAAAACTTTGTTCTTATAATAAATGAAAGGAAATATGCAGGAACATTATTCTAATAGGTGTAATGAAACTAAGGATGGCTTTGTTAGGCTGAGATACTAAAGGCATTTGACTCCCTCTTTTGAGCTTTTATTGTCCCCATGAATTATTTTTGATTTTTAGATAAGAGAAAATTTGACTAACTCAAAATGAAGGTAGTTACAAGCTAAAGAGAACAAGGAGTCCTGAAGGCAGCAGCTAGATACAAAATGAAATTCTAATTACAAATTACTCGAGTGTTGCAGAATGTCATTTCTTTTTAGATAAAAAAGGAAGAGAGTATATACTAAATCAGTGTCAAATAGTACAGCAAAGGAGGACAAGATGTCCTCCAGAGAGGAGCTAGTTACAGATTAGCCCAATTAAGCTGGATCTTGGTAATAGAATAACCCCTAAAAGCCCCTCCAGCTCCAGCCCATAGAGATGCCAGATAAGTGGCTCTATCCTAGAGCAAAGCAGTCAGAATGGAGTGTTGCTGAATATCATAGAGGGCCGTCCCCATAAAAGCCCCTGCAGCTTTGGCCCAAAGAGAGGCCATGTACACCGCACCCAATCCCAAACAAAACAAGAGACCCGGCATTCCCGAAGAAAGGATCTGAGAGTTCTGCTCCAACCACATGCACCATTGAATAGCGAAGAAAGCACACCGCCAACTTGTTATCCTTCTAGTTCCAAATCCAATATACTGAGTGCGAAAATGCTGAGTAAGAGTGGGAGGATAATTGAAACTTTCTCCCCTGATGCCAAAAAGCCTATTCCAAATAGACTGCGCAAAATCACTAAAAAACAGATGCAAACCTGTCTCGTTAACACGGTGGGATAACACACATTCGGGGATAAAGTCCACCCATGTCTCCTACTCTGCAACATGTCATGAGTATTCACCTTACCTAGTGCGAGGGTCCTAACAAATGCACACACCTTGATGGGAACCTTAGACTTCTAAATAAAGTTAGCAAGAGGAAGCGGAGGATATTGTGAAGGGAGATTAAGGTGGCAGGGGAATGGATTTGTAAGAGATAATCCTTTTGTGTAAAATTGATCATCCTTGACCACTTGTGTAACGAGTGTTAATCTTTCTAATGTGCAGGGTGCAGTGAATGTAGTTATGGGAAATGCTCCACAAATCGGGGATGCATTACTTGCCAGTACACAGGTTAATATTTTGACATAGGATACTTTATGAGTTCTCCACGTATGGGTTAACATGTGCAATGCCCTAACAAATTTTCAGGTGAGGAAGATTACCTTCACAGGCTCAACTGCTGTGGGAAAGAAATTAATGGCAGGTGCTGCTAATACTGTTAAGAGGGTATGCTTAGGCTTTTGTAGCGCTGTATGTTTTAGCCTTTAGGTGTATTTAACAACCACCTAATTTCCTCCACTTTTGCTATTAGGTGTCCTTGGAACTTGGTGGCAATGCACCATGCATAGTCTTTGATGACGCAGACTTGGAAGTGGCAGTGAAAGGCTCTGTAAGTATTCATTAGATGTTCGTTCTAACGTACTTTTGATGAGTTCCGTATATAGAGGAGAATATCTAACCCTTGGATATGATTAAATGGGCACCTTATTGAAATTCACCGTTTGCTTGTAATTGTGGCATAAACGGGACATTTTGTCACAAATGCTTATCATTCATTAGTTGCATGATGGTAGAAACTTCTAAAGACATATTTTGGTTGTTACTTTCATGATATTACATGATGGTTCACGAATTTATGGTACTTAGAATCTGAAATAGAAGGAAACCAGAGGGACTAAGCGTATTTAGTTAGCTGTAATCATCACTGTTTGAAGTTTCCTTTACTGACCAAACTTTCTGAAATTTATGAGGAGTTTGGCCCCGTTCATATCTAAAAGCTTTGTTATTGTAAGCTTATTTTCTCTTCTGATTAGGTGCTTTTCGAAAATAGGATGCCAATGGAGTGGTGATGGGGTCAAAGGGCACCGCTTCTGCATGTTTTCTGCTTATAAACCATTGTCCAAACATACTTGAGAAATCTTAATCCTGGTATAATAAAAGTACAGTGTTAAACTATCTTTAAGTATGTAAATCTAATTTGTATCTGGCGGTTTCTTGGTGACTTATTGTAACACCCCAAAATTCTTTATCATTCAATAAGCAAATAAAATGTCCTCTCTCTTGAAAAAATATAAATTTTCGAGAAAATGTAGGGTGTTGTCACCACACTGAACCTGAAGGTCAAATGCAAGGCTAAAAATGGAATCATAGATCATTTAATTGAATCACCACTTGCCTAATAAAATGAACTAAAAATTTGGCGTCAGCGCACAATTAGCCCGAAGGTCAAATGTAAGGCTAAAAAGGAAATTATAGCTCATCTAGTTGAATCACCACTTGCTTAATAAGATGAACTAAAATGATTGAATGTAGTTCAACCCACCAAGAAGGGGAACCAAACCAAACTCAAACAATTCGAGAAAATAAAATAAATAACATCCCCAAGAAAAAGTATAATCCATACAAGAACGAAAACCTGAGTAGCACCAATAGGGTCGGGCCTTTTGTTGCACATGATCAACATGAATTCAAAACATTCCAGAAAAGAAACTCAAAATCAGTAATAATTGAGTAAAAATATCCAACCTCTCAAAAACATTTTAACACTCTTGTCTTAATTTAAAACTCTTTGTTTTAACACTCAATTCTGGTATGTCTAATTATAGAGAGGTGAGGGAGTCTGATAATCTGATAGCTAAATATCACGATGTTTATCGTAATTCACACTTCGTCTGAGTACTAGAGTCATTTAGATAACAATAATTATTGTAGATTCTAACCAAACTTATAGTATTATAGACTTGAGTGTACACGCTACCATCGATATTTCATTAGTATATATGAGGAATTTTAAATGGGGAATGATCAGTCCCGAGGCTATCGACCCTTGTCGAGCCTCGTACAGAAGATGGGGAATTTACCGTCCCAGGCTTGTCGCATTTCGCTAACACCCTTAAAACAATATGTTATTTCACTGCTTTTAGGTACCACTAGGAGTCTTATCCTTGTACTAATTAACTTCATGATATGAACAATATTCAAGGTCATATAGAGTTACCCCTATTTAACAATTGAATTTAATTAGAAGAAAATGGCCTAGGCCAACAACATATAACTTGTAACCATTAATAAAACACACTCAACATGTCTCTAACTTAATCATGAATTCATAAATCATGTTCTAAAAATATATGCCCTTTAAGCTCAATTAGACATTCAATCTAGTTGGGCGAGTTTACTTTAGTTTATCCCCTCAACCCCAAAACTCTAGTTATCCCCTCAACCCCCCATCCAGCTCAAGGGGCGAGTCTTTGGAGGCTCATTAGTTGCCTGTTATAAAAAAAAAAAAAAGACATTTTATCTAGTTTTAATTTTTTTCGTATAAACATGCTATTAACGAATAATTAAGATACGTCATGTGGATAGATTAATCATAGCTAATAATTATGTGAAGTGCATAAATAAAGTCATGCGATTTATATAACTAACATGTCCAAACTATTGCAACATACTTGAATATTTCTATTAATTGTGAAATTCTCATTCCCAATTTCGTTGACTTTATCATATCTCGAGGTATGCCTTTTGTTAGAGGATCAGCCAAATTCTTTGCTGAGTTTACATATACAATGGTGATCACTCCTCTAGTGATCAAATCTCCAATGTATTCATGTCTTATACCTATATGTCTTGACTTTCCATTCTAGACATTTCTCTAGGCTCTAGACATATCACATCCAAGCCATTTAAGGTTCAGGAAAAGAGAAGGCATACGTATTTACCTTAGCGTATGTGCCTAAAAAGCTAGCACATGAAGTGGAGATTTAGGTCATTCAACAGGTCCTATAATATTTAGAAGAACCTTTATTAATCAAATCACATCTAAAATTAAATGAAAGGAGAGGTTTATTTTAACCTAATTAAACCCTAATAATTACAAAACTCTACCTTTTACAACAGTCACTTTGCGAACATATACATTTAAAAAAAATTGTCAACCACTACCTTTTATGACACTTTTGGTTGTATAACACTACCAATGCCAGAATGTGGCCAAATTTTATAAAATTTGACCATTTTACCCTCACGTTCATGATGCATGTCAATTGAAAACCTTGTCTTTTCCCGTTTAATTTCGGTTTTAATTTTTTTCCTAATTTTACTCCATTCCCCATTTTCCCCTTCAATCCCTAGTTTGATTTGTAGCACTAGCATTTTGTCGAAAAATAGAGAGCCCACATATCCCGACCTTGATATGGTGCCTATTCACCAACAAAATACAAGTATAAATCCAACCCCCCAAAAAAAACCCCATTTCAACCCTAATTGACTAAATTTCAAACCCTAGTCCTCAAAATTGGAAAGAACTTACCTTTGTTACTGAAAATCTCCTTCAAAATTGCGTGGCTGATTTGCTACTGTAACAGAGCTTGAGAAAGAGTATAGAGTGAGAATAGCGAGAGCGAGCAAGAAAACTTGATTTCTCAATGATAATGGATAGGGATTGAAGGGGAAAAGGGGAGGAAGGGAAAAAAAATTAAAACAGAGGTAAAAATTGGGGAGGGGAGGGTTTGAAGTGAGAAGACACACAACACATGAGGGTATATCGGTCAAAAAATCAAAACTGGCTTGAAAATGATGTTTGGTAGTTTTGTGCCATTGGAAGTTTCATAAAAGGTAGTGGTTGACAATTTTTCTTTTAATTTTATTTTTAATTTTATTTTATTTTTATAAAAAGGTGTCTGTTCGCAAAGTGACTGTTATAAATGGGTAGTGGTTGACAAAAAAATCTATTTAATAATCTCAATAATTTTAGAAATTAAATACCAATTCTTTCATTTTTGAAACAACCCCAAAATCACATTTAATAAACAAAAATGAAATCTGAATATAAGTTAAAATCAAAATCAATTTAATTGAAAATTAATTCAAAAGCAAAACAAGCAGAACTTGAACTTAGGGTGTAAAAAATCTCAACCAAACAACCGCCACCATGGCCGGTAACCACTGCTCGCCTAGCAAAGGTGTCTTTAAGGAAGCCGCGTGACAACGGCCCTCACGAACGTAGTGAGGCATAGCAACTGGGGACACACTGGGTAGATGTCACTTCCTTGAGGGCGTGGCGGGTGGCAAGGCGCTCGGACTTCGAGATAAAGAGCACGGGGAAAAGAGAGGAGAGGGTAAACAGGACACCGTGGCTCAACAAGCCCCCCCCCCCCCCACACCACCACCGACACCCCTATGACAGTACCCGCCGGAATACCCAGCAGAGCACACAGAGGGTGGTATTGACTCATCCTAGCACGAAAGGGAAAACAATGAGAAAGAGAGAGAGAGTAGAGATAGAGTGGGTAAAACCCTAGCCAGTGGTCATCTTTAGTATTTGTAGGCTTGGGTTTAACCTAGGTTTCCCAAATTGAGGTGCATTACGTAATTCAATGACTCTCTCGTAAAGCTCTCAGAGCATTTCATTTAACTCACCAAATAGTATAATCAGCGAATATACTTAAATCATCAATATAAAATCCCTCATAATCGTTTATTAAATAATTGTTAATGATTCAAGTATAAAGACAATTAAAATAGACAACTGAATATTTTTTATTAAATCTCAAGTATCATAAAAAAATTCGAAAAATTATTTGATTAGAGGATTAAGGTTCTAAATTCAATTTTGATAATAAAAAAGAGGTTCTAAATTCAATTATTGTATCATCGTGAACGATAATAGTCTCTCAAATTATTCTGAATTAAATCAGTAAATAATCCAAAATATTCGGGGTATCACACTAATTATGCTTGTAGATAAATCACATTTAGGTTTTGGAATGGCTTCTGTACCGCATTCTGTCTTTCGTAGGTTTTCATTTTCAACTCCACACTCACTCGACATCCTCTTATTATCCTTCAGTGCTTGCTACAAAGGAGCATTTAAAATCCTTTGCAGATTGGATTGTCTACTTAAAGGGTATTTTAAGGGATGCCAATTTCTTCTTTTTTTGATCATAGGAAACTGTAAACTCTTGTACTCCCTCCGTTCTCAAATGAAGTTCATGCTGCACTATTCATCTCCCCACTTTGAAGGGAGATAAAGTAATCCAAATACCCTTAACAAAGATAATTGTGACACTTTATACATGAAGAGTATGCAAGTGGATGTTTTTGTCAAATTTGGGGATTTTATTGTCCAAAAATATGAAGTGTAGCCTTGAGTCAAAAACGGCTCAAAAAGTCAAGCGTAAACTTCATTTGAGAACGGAGGGAGTATAACATTTCATGACATAATTTGTGATTACTATTTGGGATGGAGGGAAACTTTACAATGGCCTTGACTAAACGGTAGCTATTGAAACTTTTAATCTACACTGTTAAATTTAGGTGTATGAATTTTATGCATCCATTTACTTTCCATTATGACTATTTCACTTATATCATTTACCGAAACACTTTGGGTCCCAACCAAATTGACAAGTATGTTTTTTCTACATTTGGTTACAACCAAAAACTGGTTGGGTTTGCCCAAACTAATATTGTTTCCAAGGCCACCATGTATTGCTGGCTGTGGAAGAATTCCCCAAATGGGATGAAGTAACAAAAACCACTGTAAAGTGCACCAATGTTTTACCATGGTGAATGTTCAGAATTTTTCGTTGAATAGCATTGAGTGATTTGTTTCTTCGAATCTTCAAAAAGAGCTGAAACAAGCACAAAGAATAGAAAAAGCCTCTCTTGCAGCACAGATCTACTATATCTAAAGCGAAACGTTTTCATAAATCACACGTTATATATAGTCTATGTTACTGGGACTCTTCAATTCACCTCATGTACCCTTGTTGGTCCTTGGCACTCCGACATGGGTATGGATACTTAATACATCATTTTAGGCCAAAAACTCGCGAAATTCTCTCATAAATGTGGAGTCCGACATCTAGACATGTACTCGTGTACATACTTTTAGCCAAGTGCGAGTAACATAGTATACAATATACTTGTGATAAGCTTATGTTTTAGTGTGCATATGGTTCACCATGATGATACTTTGTTCCTGCATGCTGTTTAGTGGATTTGTTTTTGATTTATTAAGAAATCGCTTTTTTTTTTTTGCAGCTTGGGTCCAAGTTTCGTAATAGCGGACAAACATGTGTATGTGCAAACAGGATTCTTGTTCAGGAAGGTATAGATGGATCCACCCTAAGGTTCTGTTTGGTTACTATTTCTTGATGTCTGTCTGCTGCTCAGAATTTTAATCACATTCTCCTATTTATATGCTTACTTTGAAATTAACCTGAATGCTCATGGGAGGGAGGGCTTTGTTCATATTCATCTCTACATCATGAAACATGTCAACATATTATTGAGCCTTTACAATAAGTGCTTTTTTCGGTGTTTTTTTTTTATTTTTTTTTGTTTTTCTGGGATATCTGCATAAAGAATCTTAATGATATGTTCTATAACAACAAATCTCTCCAAAATTCATGCGCGTTTCTCTGTTGACTTCATCAACTTTTTGGCAATTGCATAGATGGACCTTGATTTTTTATTCTAACTCTTCATTTGTGCTTTGAGTTTGAGGATTGGTGCATTCTTTAAGCTGTGTGCTATTGCCATAAGCCTATACTTGTCAGCTTTCACTTTTAGATCTGCTCTCTAGAAAGTAGGAGAGGCTTTCCTTTCTTGTATAGAAGAAATCATAAATATAGCTTAAGATGACAAGGTATGTTTGTTCTATGATGAAACCAATTATCGAGTTGGCCCAGTTCCTTTGGACACGCGAAGCAGAATAACACTTGAAGGCTCTTGCTCCCCTGCACGCAGAGAAGCTAAATAGGTAATCCTATATCATAGTAGTTCATTGAAGGGATGATGATAAGAGAGACTTGACAAATAAAGAGGGAAGACATGGAGAACAGGAATATATGAGGTTCTCAGCATAGAAAATTACAAGAGACATGGAGAACATGAAGATATGAGGCCCTCAGAAAGTATAGCACAAACAGCAAGTCAAGAGAACAAAGCACTGTAAAAAAGATATATTTTTAGCTGAAGTTAAGTACCTTGAGCCAACATGAATAAGGACCAATGAGCTTCCTGAAAGGTCTCTTTGCTCTGTATTATATAGATGGAAAGTGGGAAATGTTTTGCCTTAAATATCCTTCTATTATGCTTTATACATATAAGAGCTCAAAGCCTCTGAGCTTTGGCTTGAAGCAGTGTTACATGTAACGTGTTCTGTTTGAGTGCGTGGTACAGTTACTCTGGACACTACCCACTAGAATCGAGTAAACTTGGCTTTGGCATTCGGTAGCTTAAACACTCATGATATGTTGCACGTCAAAGACCAGAGTGGGCTCTGTCACCAGATATGTGTGTGATGTGTCACCAATCGGATGAGACTGGTTTGCGTTTGTTATTGCACTTGCAATTTTCTCATACATCGTGGACCAGGTTACTTAGTATTTGAGGGGAGTCTTTTGTTTGCCCTGTTACTATTCTACATCAGTAGCAGGGTCTATGTTGGGTTGGGTAGAGGTAAGGGGCTAAGGTGTTGTGGTGGTGTACTATTTTGGTAATCTTTTGGTGCCTTTGGTTGGAGCGGAACTCTAGAATATTTAATGGGGTTGACAAGCCACTTGATTTAGTTTGGGATCATGTAGTGTACTTGAGTTCTTTGTGGCCAACGCGTTTGGGGCATTTAAGGGGGTATACAGATGTTCAGTGCCATTGGGCAATTTTGTAATTAGATTTTTAGAGGACTCCTTGTCCTTTTGGTTGTAACTTTACATTCCTTTTATTGATGACAATTTCTTTTTTTTTTTTCTTTCCGAGTACATGAGTATGATAAAATGAACATATAAATGTGTCGAGCTAGTAGTAAGACATATGTGCATCGTTTCCTTTGGTGTGATGTAGCTTGTTGCCTTTGGAGTCCATTGTTTGGTGTTTTCAGAGAGTCGTTGTGGGCTATGAAAGAGGGAGGGAGAAGAAGATGATATGGCGCAATGCTTTTTTGGTAGTGTTGTGGTGAATTTAATTAGAGAGGGATGCACTTGTGTTTAATGGGTCTCGTTTCTCCTGAGTTGCTTTTGGAAAGAGTCACTTACCATGCTTCTTGATGGGCTAGACCTGCTGGGCTTCTTAAGGGTTACATTTAATTACCGAGGTTCAATGTAATTGGGCACTTTGTAATTGTCTCTTTGGAGTGTTTATTTTGTCCTCTCTTATTGTTAGTGGCGGAACCTGAAAAAAATTATTGGGGTAATTAAGTTTGAACTCATGACCTCTTAGTTAAAACAAAACAAGCTCACCATTATAACACTAACTCTTCTTATGTAAATTCTATATAAGATCTTGAATATATCTAATTACAAAAAAGAAAACCAAATTGGAAGGTGGGAGGGGGGGGGGGGGGGGAGGCCCGTCCTGCCCTCATGATCATCCGCCACTGCCTATTGTAACTGCTGCAGTTTCTTGGTTTGACTTGTTTGAACATCTTGTGGTTGTTTGCTCTAGTCATGCCCCTTTATTATTGGATTCTCTTCGTCCTACTGTGAAACAAAGGCGCCTCTATGTCTAGCTTATCCAAAGCTACACTCTTGGTTTGATGAGGCTTAGTCCTTAGATGACCTTGCCTCACTCTCCTATGTACTTTATTTCTTGTAAATTTCTACCCTGCCTATGATCTTCCGTAGGAGGATCCTCTCTCTCCTTGTTTCTTTGTGATTTGCCTGGATATCTGACGTGAGGAC